>JAJONR010005822.1:0-45764 GCA_029582245.1 Solanum etuberosum | reverse complement strand
TGACGAGCTCAACGCGTAGAACAACTTTCGTCAAGGACTTAAGTCGAGAAAATATATAATTTGGTTGATCCTAGAAGTGGGTTTTCTAAATTTTCTGGGAAAAAAATGAAGAAAAGTCGAAGAAGAAGATATATAAAGAGTTCCACCGACCTAGGGGACCCACCTCACGTGCCTGTTTGCGCAGTCTCACAAAAATATGAATATCTCTCTATTCTGAAGTCGTATGAACGAACGGTTTGATGTGTTGGAAATTAGACTCATAGACCTTCGATTTGCTGGGTTGTAGGCCCCATAACTCTTTATAGATTGGGAGAAAACCTCCGACACATTTGACCTAAATTTTAGAGAAATATTTTAAAAGGAACTTACGATAACATTCGCCAACTTTTATTTTGCAACTTACCTAACTTAAAAACTTGAGATACAACCCTTGAACACTTAAAATATGACAAATGACATCATTCTTAATTAATTACTCACTCTCTTTATTTTTCCAAGAAGGTACGAGTTAAATTAGTGTTTCAAAAAGTCTGGGTGTTACAATAGTCCCCACCTACGGACCGTATGTACTCTTACGGGTCGTAGGTGGCAACCGTAGGTGGTGGGGAAAATACTTTTCTAAAGTCAAGTTCCAGTACCTCTTTTTACGGCTCACCATGACGGTCCGTCATTCAATGTAAAAGTCATAGATAGGTCTCGTAGGTGCGTCTCAGACTTCGTGAAATTTTAAGGGTCAAATTTGGGACTTACAGTTGGTATGCACGGTCCATAAGTGGACATACGGACCGTACAAGGGTCTCATCATTTGAAGGGCCAAATTCAAGTCTCTAAACCCCACCTACGATTGACCAGGCTGGTCCGTAGTAGGACCTACGAAGCGTAGGTCTGATCCGTCGGTGACGGCTCAGCAGTTATTTTTAAGGGCTATTAGGTCTTTTTCCTAATCATTTTAACCCAATACTATGTCATTTTAATCCTAATCCCAAACCCTATATAAGTCTTTAAATCCTAAAATCTATATACTCTAAATCAATCTTCAAATTTTCCCAAATCCCTCCAAGTTCTTCCCCAATATTTCTCTCTCGAGAAGCTTGAAGGAGAAGGCTAGGGTTTCAAGATCAAGTCTCTGAATTAACCATTAACTGTGAGCTATAGGCATCAAGATATGATAGTATTCACCTATGGAGTCCTTTCCTCCATAGGGTTCCTAAATTCTCCAATTTTACAAGTTAGAATCTCCTATTGAAATTAGGGTTTTTATCCAATCTCATGGGTTCTCTTCAATTATGATCTTTATGTTTTTTTATGCATGAATTGAGATACTTGCATGTTTTTAAGTTGAATTCACTTGAACCCATGCATGATCATTTATTTCTATATTTTGATCATATGATGAAGCTTTTGAACTATGAAAGATAAATTTATGAAGATATGTAGGTTTCTTTATGAAATTGATGAAAATAATTTAAGGTTGCTTTGAGAGTAAAGCATCGATGTTGTTGTTGTTATTGTGAAAGGATTTCTAACATACTTCTCAAAAGCATGATTGTGAAAGCATTTTCTCACATAATGGATTCATCAGGTTAAAAAGTTTTCTCACCTAAGTTGAATCAAGATTTAAGGAGCTATGCTAATAAAATCTAGCTTGGATTGGCTACTCGATGTGCCCTTCCATGGATGATAATACAAGCGGTGATTACCCATATCCTCTAATGATAAGACAAGTAATACTAATGACTATTCTGTGGGATTTATGCTTAGCAGCGAGTGGATTAGCGGCGATTACCCATGTCCCATAAACTATGTGTCACCATAGGTTGTTTTAGATAGACATTAGTTAGTGGATCTACCTAAGCTAGAAGTTTATGGTTCTTACCTTGGCAAGTAAGGACATCTCTTTTCGGTGTGCGATAGACACCTGATTCCATGTTATATCTCACATTCTATATATGTTGTTAAAGGTAAATCACCCACAATAATGAACTAAGATTTCTTACTAAAAGTATCTCAAATGTGTTTTAAAGAGGTTTAGCTTGCATTGACCAGGGTTATGACTTATGTTTTCTAACATGTTATTTTATGATTTAGCTTGGTCATTGTATGTCATGTAAAGTCCCTTTTTGCAGGATTTCATAACTCTTATGCATTGTTGTCATACTTGGTACTTTCCATGTACTAACGCATACTTTTGCCTACATTACTTCACTATTGTAGGGTCTGACGCTCCTACTTCCCATACTTGTGGCTCGTGATCCCGTTTAGAGATTTGAAGATTTGTGAGTCCTTATGTTCCAAGTACGGAGACTCTTTTATTGCTTTCATGTCTTTTCTGTTGGATATTGTATGTGATGTATGGATTACGTCCCAACGACTCCATTCATGTAATAGATGGCTTTGAGACTTATGTTAGACTTCCACTACTTGTGTCAAACTCTTTTATTTGAAATACTGCTTTTAAACTCTTTACTTCTATTATATTTTTTTATGTATGCTAAGTGGCTTGTGTAGGGCCTCTCGGGGTCATATACGTCATGTCACGTCTAGCGTGTACTTTGGGTCGTGACATGACATGGAGAGAAGACCCAATTTCAAGTAGTGTGGTGATACACACGCGCCGTCACGTGTAAAAATATTCTTTTTCTAAAAATTACATATATATTTTTAAAAAAGATTCTTTTTATTTTCTTTGCCTTGTATTTAAATTAAGTTAATACGCATAAAAAAAATTCAAGTTTTTTTTCATTTTTTTTACTCTTATTCATTATATTTTCTCTTTTTTCTATTGATTTTATTTATTCTTTTTATTTTATTTGTCTTTTCTTTTGATTTGATTTCAAACTTAACTTAAAATGTCTTGTATTTAAAAATAAGTTAATTGCAGAAGGATATCAAAATAACTGAAGAAAATAAAATAAAACATAAAAAAATTAAACATTAAAATCAACGGATACTTTCAAAAAAATAAATAATGCATTTAATTTTATAAAAATAATTAAAAGTGAAAAGATAAACAATTAATGTAAGAGAAAAAAAGAGTTAAAGTGAGGAGGAAAATAAATATTATACAAAGAAAGAAATGAAAATAACTATATATATATATATATATCAAATGAGAAAATAACTAAATATGTATAAGTTTTAAGGTCAATAATTATGTGTACTAACTAATTACAAAATGACCAATTAAAAATGGATGTCTGTCCAATATTAATAAAAGTTTTCTCATTTGTTTCACTTCTCACTTGCCTTCAAGAGAGTATGAACACTCTTTATGCCACGTGAGTATTTCAGGTGTATTCATTCCATTTTAAAATAGTTTATGGGGGTAATAGGTCCCTAGTTAAGTTTAGGTTTGTCACTGTAATTTCAGGTATAGTTCAAAGGGTACTTATGCTCTTCCCAATTTTTTTTATTATAAGTGTATGGATATATACTGCATCTTGGGTAGATTGGTCTTGGGGCTCACCCATGACCCTCCCCAAGTTCATCTGGCCCATTAATCTTGGACTTTATAACCTTTAAGTATGTGATGTACTTATTTACTTCTCTTTAAATTCTTGGGCTTGAATTTCTTAAGTAGGTGATACACCAATTTATCCTTATTTGACTTATTAAATCCTCTTTTAATTAATATAGGCTACATATATAAGTATTTAAAGAAGTAAAATGTTTAATTCAATATCTCAACCAATAGTACATCTAAACAAGTAGACATCTAAAATAGTAGGACGTCTAAGCTAGTAGGTAACTTTGTCCTATATTCATTTTTCTTTTAAAAATCTTAATCTTTTAAAACTGTTGAATTCAATTTAGAACAATTGAACACCTTGGAATTTAGACTCAAATATATTATAATTTCTTGCAAGTATGATTTATCGTCAACACAATTTAGTTGTATACAAGTGACTTGTCTATTAGTAGGAATTCTTCCGACAATGTCTTCTTGGATCTCACATAACTCTTACTATAGAACATAGATTGATGAATGACTAATTTTGTAGGAATCTAGACTTTAGTCCCAATTATCTTTTCATTTTCCAAGCCGATTAATCTCATCGATACAATTTAGTTGTATACACATGACTTGACCACAAGTGAAAATTTTGTTGATAGTGCCTTTTTAAAACTCACATAGCTCTTAATCTAGAATCGGATTGATGATTGATTTATTTTGTTGGAAACTAGACTTTAAGACCAAATTGTAATCTCATTTTTTTCAATCCTATTTAATCTTGTCGATGCAATTTAGTTGTATACATGTGACATGGCGTAAGTGGAAATTTTGCTAGCAATGTACTCTTGAAACTCACATAGATCTTAATATAGAACTCAAATTGATGAAAGATTTGTCTTGCTGGGAAAAAGATTCAAATAAATTTAATTTGACAGGTAGTAGAGCCTCTAACTCCTAATTTATTGGGAGATATTCTGGTATAAAGCCAGACCATTACAATATCATTTAAAATACTCGGCCATAATGAACCCTTCCACTTGAACTTTTGTTTTAAGGCTCTCTTTGGGCCCTAACTTAGTTTAACACTTCAAATGACTTAATATAAGGATTACTTCATATGCTTACCATTTTCAACCTTATTTTCCAAATTTGACACTAATTCATTGGTGTTTACAAGTCGCACATGTAACACCTTGTATGCTTGAAAGACCAAAATGCAGATTTTCAGAAGTTGCAGGCGCCACCAACGGAGGCCACCTACGGACCGTAGGGTGACCCACGTACCGTAGGTGGGGTCCGTGGTTGGCCACTTGAAACCCCCTCCCCAGAACCCTAGAAAAATCCAGCTAAGTTTGGACCTACGCCAGGACCTACGAAAAGTACGTCAGACCACGGTCTGTGGTCCAGGCCATGGTTCAGACCCCCCAGATCCCATCCTCTGAAGCCGATCGATGGACTAACAGAACGGGCGGTCAGTCGATCGACGGTCTGCCTGGCAGGCCCGTCAGTGGACCCGCCAGATTTTAAGTCAGTGGTTGTTTGATCTTTTCCCCTATGCATTGGACCCCTAAACTACGTCGTTTAACCACAAAACTACATGGTTTTGGTCAGTTTTAGCCTAGTAACTAAATTAGAACTTACCCAGAGAAATTCATTCACCAAAGTTCTTCACACTTAGAGCAAGAGAGGAGAAAAAAGGCGACCCAAACCCTTCCAAGAACGCAGCAAGGTTTCTTCAGTTCCAGCCCCGAAATCGAAAGATTTCTCCGTGAAATTTGTTACCAGGTATGTGGGATTTCACTAGTGGGTTCCTTTCACCCATTAGGTCCCTAGAATTCAGTCTAATTCTTGATTCCCTTCATATTATCTAGACCTAGGGTTTTCTTGAATGTTAGAAATTTTTGGGTTTTAGCTATTAGAATGATCCAAATCCGATTATCATATTGTTCCTTAGTTCCTTTCATGATATTCAACACCATAGTGGTGTAGATTCGTTTAGGTCATGAATTACACTATCTAGGCCAGTTTAAACAGATATACATGCCTCAGATATTGAATGTCTCATTATTAGTATTACAATGTTGCATTTTCAGTTAGTATGCCAGAATCTCGAGCTATCCAGTTTATTTCAAATATGTTGTAATTTATACATTCTATTGGGAGTATGCTTAAGACCGAGTTGGACTAGGGTCAGTCACACTCATAGTCCTAGAACTACGTGATCCCGTAGGTTTATAAGTCCCCTATGTGGGCATTACATTTAGTGATCACGCCAGTCATGCCTCTATACCCTTGGCAAGGTATATTGGCTCCTCTCGATAGGGCGTATACATCGGACTCCACGTTTATCTCACGTGGCTTTACGTCGGTTATTAGTAGCTCCCACAGTCAGAATCTAGTGCATTTGACCAGGTTCCCAGTTATATTTCAGTATTCAGTTTCAACATGTTATGTACTTGGTCATTACATTCAGTTTAGTTCATGTTCAACATGTTCAGTATATTCTTCATGTTCATCTTATATCATTGATCAATATGCTTTATTCAGTTATGTATATATTGTTCAGCTTTATCATATCCTACAAGCTCAGTACCTTTCAAGTACTGACGCATACTCTACGCTACATCTTCTTGTAATGTAGGTTCAAGTCCTCAGCATCCAGATCACGCATAGATTGGTTCCTGATCTCCAGTTCATCAGCATCAATGGTGAGTCCTTATTCTTCGAAGACGATAGACATATTTTCCATTACTTTCAGTTTCAGTTTTGCTAGAGTTAGCTGGGGGCATGTCCCAGTATCTCTAGTCAGTTAGAGGCTTTTATTCAGACATAGTTTAGATTCAGCTTTAGTTGAGTTTAATTTTCCAGTATCATTAAAACTCTTATTCAGTATTTATATATTCAGATTTAGAATGGGTATTCCCCATCATTTAGTTTATCTCAGGGTTAGCTTAGGGTCACTCATGATCCTAGGTATCATGTTTATGTCAAGGGGGTAGCCTCGGGGCGTGACAAACTTGGTATCAGAGCATTAGGTTCAAGATTCCTAGGATGTGTGAAAAGGTGCACTAAGTAGAGTCCTTTTCATGGGTGTGAAGTGCACCACATCTAATGAGAGGGAGGCTACGAAGTGTTTTAGGAAAAACTTCACTTTCTTTGTTATTCTTATCGTGCGTGGGTATGATCTACTTTCTAACTCATCATTATGTGTTTCAGATCATGCCTCCTCGTAGAGCTAACGCAGCTCCTCCAGTCCCAGATCAAGAGGTTTTGAATGCAGAGTTTCGGAATACTATCCAACTTTTGGCTCAGACTGTGACTAACCAGAACAATCAGCAGGCCCCAGTTCCTCCCAATGCTAATAATGGGTCAGCTGCAGCCAGGGTTCATGATTTCATTCAGATGAACCCACCAGAGTTTCTAGGGTCGCAAGTTGGTGAGGGCCCATAGAATTTTATCGATGAGGTTAAGAAGATCTTTGGAGTGATGCAGGTAACTGGGAATGATAGGGTAGAGTTGGCATCCTACCAGCTCAAGAATGTAGCTCACAGTTGGTTTACTCAATGGAAGGAAAACAGGGGTACTAATGCAGCTCATGTGACTTGGGAATGCTTTACTGGAGCTTTTCTGGACAGGTTCTTTCCGAGAGAGTTGAGGGAGGCTAAGGCTCAGGAATTTATGAATTTGAGGCAAGGTACAATGTCAGTCCAAGAGTACGGACTCAAGTTCACCCAACTCTCCAGGTATGCCCCTCATATGGTTGCTGATTCGAGGGCACAGATGAGTAAGTTTCTGTATGGAGTGTCCGACTTGGTAAAAACAGAGTGCAAAAATCCTATGTTGTTAGATGAGATGATTATCTCTAGGCTCATGACTCATGCTCAGTAGGTTGAGGGAGATAAGCTTAGGGAAATGGCTAAGGACAACAAAAAGGCTAGGACAAGTAACTATGAGTACTCTCAGCAGAAATCGGGTGGTGGAAATCACTTTCAGTTTCAGCAAAGATCTTATGCTCCAGCACCTTCATCAGCTAGTGCTCCATCTCCCAAGTTTAGACAAGATCAAAAAAGTAGGGCACCAGGCTCTAAGTATTAGGGGAGTGTTTCAGGTAGCAGAACCTACCCAACTTGTCCAAAATGTGGTAAGAACCATTTGGGCGAGTGTCTTGCAGGAAAAGAATGGTGTTTTGGATGTGGTCAGTCTGGCCATAGGTTGAGGGATTTCCCTTCTGCCAAACATGGGCAAGGAGGTAACAACAATAGGTCTCCGTCCACAGTTTCAGCAGCACCTGCAGGTCACCGAACTCAGCAGGGTACTTCATCTGGTATAGGTGGCGGTCAGTGCCAGAACAGGTTGCATGCTCTTCAGGCTCACCATGATCAGGAAGATTCTCCCGACGTGGTCACTGGTACGTTGCGAGTCTTTCACTTAGATGTATATGCTTTGCTAGATGCAGGGGCTACTCTTTCCTTTGTAACTCCATATATAGCAGTCAACTTCGGTGTCAGTCCAGAAACTCTTTCAGAATCCTTCTCAGTCTCTACTCCAGTTGGTGACCCAATTATAACTAGAAGGGTATACAGAAATTTCCCTGTCACAGTCTCTTAGAAAGTCACCTCAGCAGATCTTGTAGAGTTAGAAATGGTAGACTTTGATATCATTCTAGGCATGGATTGGTTATATTCTTGTTATGCCTCAGTCGATTGTAGGACTAGGGTTGTTCGATTTCAGTTTCCAAACGAATCAGTCTTAGAATGGAAGGGTAGTAGCTCAGTGCCTACGTGTCGATTCATTTCTTACCTTAAGGCCAGGAAGATGATTTCCAAGGGGTATATCTATCATCTAGTTCGAGTTAAGGATTCAAGTTCTGAAACCGTAGCTTTTGAGTCAGTTCCAGTAGTAAATGAGTTTCCAGAAGATCTTCCTGGAGTTCCTCCCGAAAGGAAAATTGACTTCGAAATTGATCTCCTTCCAGATACCCAGCCTATTTCTATTCCTCCTTACATAATGGCTCCAGCTGAGCTTAAGGAATTGAAAGAGCAGTTAAAAGACCTTCTAGATAAGGGCTTCATCAGACCTAGTATTTCTCCATGGGGTACACCAGTGTTGTTTGTGAAAAAAAAAGATGGTTCTCTCAGGATGTGCATCGACTAGCGTCAGTTGAACAAAGTCACAATCAAGAATAAGTACCCTATCCCCAGGATTGATGACTTGTTCAACCAACTTCAGGGTGCTAGTCATTTTTTTGAAAATAGACCTCAGATCCGGTTATCATCAGCTCAGAGTCAGAGATATTGACATCCCGAAAACAGCCTTCAAAACTCGGTATGGTCATTATGAATTTGTAGTTATGTCTTTTGGACTAACGAATGTTCCTGTAGCTTTTATAGATTTAATGAACAGGGTGTTCAAGCAGTATTTGGACTTGTTCGTTATCATTTTTATTGATGATACCCTCATTTACTCTAGGAATGAGGAAGAACATGCGACTCATTTGAGAGTTGTCCTGCAAACTCTCAAAGATCGCCAGTTATTCGCTAAGTTTAGCAAATGTGAGTTTTGGTTACAATCAGTTGCTTTTCTTGAACATATAGTATTTAGCGAAGGGATCCAAGTGGATTCTCAGAAGATTAAGGCAGTGAAGCAATGGCCCAGACCCACCTCTCCTACAGATATCCGAAGTTTCTTGGGTTTGGCTGGTTATTACAGAAGGTTCGTGGAAGGATTTTCATCCATAGCTTCTCCATTGACTAAGTTGACTCAGAAGAAGGTTAAGTTCTAGTGGTCAGATGAGTGTGAAAAGAGTTTTTCAGAACTGAAAACTAGGTTGACTACAGCTCCGATTTTTACTCTACCAGAGGGTTCAAACGGTTATGTGATCTATTGTGATGAATCTAGAGTCGGCCTAAGTTGCGTGTTGATGCAGCGAGGTAAGGTTATAGCTTATGCTTCTAGGCAACTTAAGGTGCATGAGAAGAACTACCTGAATCATGACCTCGAGCATGCAGCTGTGGTGTTTGCCCTAAAGATTTGGAGACATTACTTGTATGGTGTTCACGTAGATGTGTTCACAGACCATAAGAGCCTCCAGTATGTGTTCACCCAGAAAGAGTTGAATCTTTGTCAGAGAAGATGGCTGGAATTCCTCAAGGACTATGATATGAATGTGCTTTACCATCCTGGTAAGGCCAATGTTGTAGCTGTTGCTCTTAGCAGACTATCTATGGGTAGTGTAGTGCATGTTGAGGAAGAAAGGAAGGAATTAGCGAAGGATGTTCACCGGCTTGCTCGCCTAGGAGTTTTCCTTATGAACATCTCAGATGTTGGTGTAACAGTTCAGAATGGGTCAGAATCTTCATTGGTAGTAGAGGTTAAGGAGAAACAAGACAGTGACCCTATATTGCTTCAGTTAAAGGGTGCAGTTCACTAGCAGAAGGTTGAGGTTTTCTCCCAAGGGGGAGAAGGTGTGCTTCGCTACTAGGGTCGTTTATGTGCTCCTAAGGTGGGTGAGTTGAGACAGCAGATCCTTACAAAAGCCCATAACTCTAGGTATTCTATTCATCCAGGTGCCACTAAGATGTACCGTGATCTGCGGCACGTCTTTTGGTGGAATGGCATGAAGAGTGATATAGCAGATTTTGTGGCTAATTGCCTGAATTGTCAACAGGTGAAGGTAGAACATCAGAAACCGGGAGGTATGACTCAAGAGATTAACATTCCTACATAGAAGTGGGAAGTGATCAACATGGACTTCATTACAGGTTTACCTCATACTCGCAGACATCATGATTCCATTTGGGTAATAGTAGACAGAGTTACTAAGTCTGCTCACTTTTTGGCTTTCAAGACTACGGATTCGGCGGAGGACTATGCCAAGCTCAAAAATTAATGAGATAGTCAGGTTGCATGGGGTTCCTTTGTCTATCATCTCAGATAGAGGTCCTCAATTTATCTCTCATTTCTAGAAATCATTTCAGAAAGGTCTTGGTACCCAGGTTAATCTTAGAACAGCATTTCATCCACAGACGGATGGACAGGCAGAGCGTACCATTCAGACTTTAGAGGACATGTTGAGAGCTTGTGTGATCGATTTCAAGGGCAGTTGGGATGATCACCTTCCTCTTATAGAGTTCGCCTACAATAATAGCTACCATTCCAGTATTCAGATGGCCCCTTATAAGGCAGTGTATGGGCGTAGATGTAGATCTCCAGTTGGTTGGTTTGAGGTAGGTGAAGCAGCCTTGATAGGGCCAGACTCGGTTCATGAGGCTATGGAGAAAGTTCAGATCATCAGAGATAGACTTAAGACAAATCAGAGTCGCCAGAAGTCCTATGCAGATGTAAGGAGAAGGGACTTGGAGTTCCAAATTGATGATTGGGTTTTCCTGAAGGTATCACCTATGAAGGGGGTGATGAGGTTTGGCAAGAAAGGGAAGCTCAGTCCTAGATATGTAGGCCCTTACAATATCTTGAAAAGGGTTGGTAAAGTGGCTTATGAGTTAGAGTTGCCAGCAGGACTAGCAGCAGTCCATCCGGTATTTCACATTTCCTTGTTGAAGAAGTGTGTGGGTGATCCAACATCTATAGTGCCACTAGAGAGTGTGGTTGTGAAGGATAGTCTCACTTATGAAGAGGAGCCAGTTGAAATCCTTGATCGTCAGGTTCGAAGGATGAGAAACAAAGAAGTCGCTTCAGTTAAGGTTTGGTGGAAGAGTCAGTCCGTGGAGGGAGCTACTTGGGAAGCAGAAGCAGCCATGAAGGCCAAGTATCCTCATCTCTTTCCTTCCGATTCCATTCCAGCTTGAGGTAATAGTTCCTCTCCAGTCTCTCAGTTTACTCTTGCATGAATTCAGTCTTAATATCATGTTCCTTCAGTTATACTTGCATTTTCAGCGTATTTGCATGTTCTTGGAACTTAGTTCAGTAAGATTTTAGTTTCTTGTACTTAATGGTAGGGATTGCAGCTCTTTGCCTCCATACCCAGCTAGTTTAGTCTTCATTCGAGGACGAATGTTCCCAAGAGTGAGATAATGTAACACCCCGTATGCTAGAAAGACCAAAATGCAGATTTTCAGAAGTTGCAGGGTACCACCTATGGACCGTAGGGTTACACACGGACCGTAGGTGGGGTCCGTGGTTGGCCACCTGAAACCCCCTCCCCAGAACCTTAGAAAAATCCCGCTTAGTCTGGACCTACGCCAGGACCTACGGACAGTAGGTCAGACCACGGTCTGTGGTCCAGGCCGTGGTTCAGACCCCCCAGATCCCATCCTCTGAAGCCAACCGACGGACTGACAGGACGGGCCGTCAGTCGATCGATGGTCCGTTGGTCAGGCCCGTCGGTGGCCCTGCCAGATTTTAAGTCAGGGGTTGTTTGGTCTTTTACCCTATGCGTTGGACCCCTAAACTACGTGGTTTTGATCAGTTTTAGCCTAGTAACTAAATTAAAACTTACCTAGAGCAATTCATTCACCAAAATTCTTCACACTTAGAGCAAGAGAGGAGAAAAGAGATGACCCAAACCCTTCCAAGAATGCAGCAAGGTTTCTTCAGTTCCAGCCCTAAAATCGAAAGATTTCTCCGTAAAATTCGTCACCAGGTATGTGGGATTTCACTAGTGGGTTCCTCTCACCCATTAGGTCCCTAGAATTCAGTCTAATTTTTGATTCCCTTCATATTATCTAGACCTAGGGTTTTCTTGAATGTTAGAAATTTTTGGGTTTTAGCTATTAGAATGATCCAAATCAGATTATCATATAGTTGCTTAGTTCTTTCATGATATTCAGAACCCTATTGGTGTAGATTCGTTTAGTTCATGAATTACACTAGCTAGGCTAGTTTAAACAGATATACATGCCTCAGATATTGAATGTCTCATTATTAGTATTACAATGTTGCATTTTCAGTTAGCAAGCCAGAATCTCAAGCTATCCAGTTTATTTCAATTATGTTGTAATTTATACATTCTATTGGGAGTATGCTTAAGACCGAGTTGGACTAGGGTCAGTCATCCTCATAGTCCCAAAACTAAGTGCCCCCGTAGGTTTATAAGTCCCCTATGTGGGCATTATATTTAGTAATCACGCCAGTCATGCCTCTATACCCTTGGCAAGGTATATTGGGTCCTCTCGAATGGGGCGTATACATCGGACTCCACGTTTAGCTCACGTGGTTTTACGTCGGTTATTAATATCTCCCACAGTCAGACTCTAGTGCATTTGACCAGGTTCCAGTTATATTTTAGTATTCAGTTTCAACATGTTATGTACTTGGTCATTGCATTTAGTTTAGTTCCTGTTCAGTATGTTCAGTATATTCTTCATGTTCATCTTATATCATTGATCATTATGCTTTATTCAGTTATGTATATATTGTTCAGCTTTATCATATCCTGCATGCTCAGTACCTTTCAATTACTGACGCATACTCTGCGCTACATCTTCTCGTGATGTAGGTTCAGGTCCTCAGCATCCAGATCACACATAGATCTGTTCCCGATCTCTAGTTCAGCAGCATCAGTGGTGTGTCCTCATTCTTCGAGGACGATAGAAATGTTTTCCATTACTTTCAGCCTTTCAGTTTCAGTTTTGCTAGAGTTATCTGGGGGCATGTCCCAGCATCTCTAGTCATCTAAAGGCTTTTATTCAGACATAGTTTAGATTCAGCTTTAGTTGAGTTTGATTTTCCAGTATCATTAAAACTCTTATTCAGTATTTATATATTCAGATTTAGAATGGGTATTCCCCATCATTTAGTTTATCTCATGTCTTATGCTTCCGCACAGTATTTCTTTTAAGTATGCTTATGATATGCCAGCTCAGGGTTAGCTTGGGGTCACTCGTGATCCTAGGTCCCGTGTTTACGTCAAGGGGGTAGCCTCGGGGCGTGACAGCACATGTACTAGAAGTTACTAGGTGTTACGATGGTGGTATGTTGGTTACACTAAGAAACTCATATAAAAGAATTACCTTACTATGAGTGTCACAAACGTTGAAGTCAACCTTATGATATATTTACTTGATTTTTCCTCATGTCTTATTCACACTACTTTAGGTTTCCTTTTCCTTTCATGTATCCCTTGTGGTTCTTCATTTATGTTTTAGATACGACTATGATTCTATGTGTAGTTACATTCTTTTTATTAGGAGGCTATATTTCATAATGCAGATTCATATACTCAGGACATGACACTACATAAGGTTTTATGTACTTATCTTTTTTGAGCCCCACTTGATCTTGAGGAGCACAACAACAACAACATACCCAGTGAAATCCACTAACTAGTGTCTAGGGAGGGTAGAGTGTACACAGACCTTACCACTACCTCATGGAGGTAGAGAGGCTATTTTTTGAAAGACCCTCAGCTTAAGTGCGTAAAACCCAAGTAAAAGAAGACAATTAAGAAATCATAGCAATTAAATGAGGAAAACAGTGTATAGTCGACAAAAGAGTGTGGTAACCGATGATAAGCCTAAGCACTCTACCCCTACTAACCTTCTACCTAAATACGCGGTCTCCACTCCTTTCTATCTATAGTCATGTCCTCGGTAATATGAAGTTGTGCCATGTCTTATCTAATCACCTCTCCTCAATACTATTTTTGTTTACCTCTACCCCTTTGTGTACCCCCTACAACCAGTCTCGTACCTCCTCACTAGGGAGTCTGCGCACCTCTTTATCACATGCCCAAACCATCTCAGTCTTGCTTCCCTTATCTTTTCCTCCATTGAGGTCACGACTTCCTTTTCCTGAATAACCTCATTTATAATCTTATTGCTCCTAGTATGCCTACACATCCATTTCAACATTCTCATATCTACATCATGCATCTTCTAAACATATGAGTTTTTGACTGGCCAGCACACTACCTCATACAAAATGAACGGTCTAACCAGTGCTCTGTAAAACTTACTTTTAAGTTTAGGTGGGACTTTCTTATCACATAGGATTCTAGAGGCAAGCCTCCATTTCATCCATCCCGCCCCAATATGATGTGTGACATCATCATCGATGTCCCCACTTCCTTGGATTATAGACCCAAGATACTTAAAACTTTATCTATTAGGAATAGTATGAGTTACAAGCCTCACTTCCACTTCTGCTTCATCCACTGCAACATTGAATTTGCACTCCAAATATTCTATTTTTGTCCTGCTCAACCTAAGCCCTTAGGACTCCAGAGTTTGTCTCCATACCTCCATCTTATCATTAACTTTGTCTCAAGTCTCATCAATCAGTAATATCTCTTCCGCAAATATGATACACCATGGAACCTCCTCCTGAATAGACTGAGTCAACTCATCCATCACTAAGGCATATAGGAGAGGTCAAAGGACTGATCTTTAGTGTAGCCCCGTCTAAACTAGGAAATGCTCCCAGTCTCCTCCCACCATTCTAACCTGAGTCTTGGCTCCATTTTACATGTCCTTTATCACCCTAATATAAGCCATTAGGACACATCTAGCCTCCAAGAACCTCCAGAGGACATCCTTAGAACTTTTTCATAGACTTTTTCAAAATCAATGAACATAATATATAAGTCCCTCTTCTTTTCCCTATATTTCACTACAAAAAATAGCTTGTAACAGTAATAAATATGCACATTAGCAAAGAGTGCTAAAGAATTTATCGGCATTAGTTAATTGTCACTGGATCCTATGTCGCTATATGCTTTAGCGACATTTACAAAGAGTGTTAATTATCGTTAAAAGAACATATTTAGTGGCAATCAAGCTATTGACGTTAATTAATTGTCGCTAAAGATTATATTTGGTGTGATGTTTCTCTACTGGTCTTCACATAAGATGGATGGCTTCAGTAGTTTATTGTCTTGGCATGAATCTAAATTGATTCTCGAAACGGATACTTTTTTCCTCACCCTCCTCTCCATCATTCTCTCCCAAATCTTCATAGTGTGGCTTAGCAATTTAATATATATGTTGATCTGGAGGAGTATTTTCTCTTATTTAGCATTATTAGGTTTTGGGTATGCTAGGGACTTATTTAGTTAAATATTATTATTCATGATATATTTTAGAGGCTTCACAAACTAGAATCTACATGCTAAGTTGACCCTCCAAGCTCATCATACATAATTCGATTTCCTCTTCTTTCTTATGCTCGTAGGTCAGTCTATTCGACTTTTTCTTGCAAATCCTCTCTTTTCCGCTTTTGACTATGATTGGGCCCTGCAGTGGTAGAACCTGGTGAACTCATGAAGATGATGACATTATTTTTGTTTCATTCATGTCTTAATGTTTTGAAATTAAATGAAGTATTTATGAATGAAATCTATTTTAAAAACTTTATATTATGAATATACTTATCGTATTTTATGTATCTCTCTAGTCATATGTCATGTGAAGTTAAGGCACTGAGTGCCAATATGCCTAGGCCAAGGTTCATAGTGTGATAAACTTCGTATCAAAATACTATGTTTAAGTGTCCTAGAGAGTAAATAAAATTGTGTCTAGTAGAGTTTTAATTATTGGTGTATAATGCATCACACTTATAATAAGGAGTCTATAGGACATTCAAGAAATGTTAGCCTCTTTTAATACTCTCGTACAATAGAGTTATACCATTAAGAATTGGTTCTAATTTGTGATTTACTATGTTACTTTCAGAATATGCATGTGAAAAGGAAAGTAACCACTAGCCAAAGGATTAATGTTTCCCCAAAAGTGAACCCCAATGAGTTGCCTCATATTCAAGAAGTTTGAACTGGAGCCTAAGGTCTCATATCTTGCTAGAGACACTGTACTTACTCTCCACCGATAAGAGAGGGGCCTATAGGACCTCCCACATCTGTAAGCCACCTACCAAGCTCTTTCAACACAAATACTAAAGGAGCCATTCAGTTGATCATCCAAATTATTGTTGCATAGTCACAATGTCAAGGAGCAACATTTCATAGTATTAATTCTCATGAAGGGTCAACAATCTCTAAAATGAAGGAATTTATTCAAATGAACCATCCAGCTTTCACAGAGTCCATCCCTATAGAGGATCCCCAGAACTTTATCAATGAGATACAAAGATTCCCCAAGTCATGCATGATAATGAGACCAAGCAATTGAATTTGCTTCTTATTAGTTGAAATATATCGTTGTTGTGTGGTACGGGTCTTGGGAATATTCTGAAGGGGTCGATACCGTGTCTAGGAGGAGTTTGCAAAATCCTTTATTGATTACTTTTCCATTAGATTCTACAGAAACTATGACCAACAAGCTTACAACACTCAAGCATGGTACCACAAGTGTGAGAGATTGACAGGATTCAAAGATGTAATAAATGGAAACACCTATTGTCCTATATGTATGAGGACAATACAATTGTGGTGTATTCACATCTAAGGTAGCACAACATCAGGTGTAGTACTCTTTTCCCATGTAAAATTCGTCAACCTCTTGGGACATCCTTGAGGCTTACCCGGAAGTGTGGGGACAATCATTATTAATCAAAATGAAATACACAATGAAATAAGCACACGTGACAATAGGGGATCACACCGGTAAAATCAGATTGATCTGGAGACTATGCCTAGAAAGCTAAATGAGGTGTAAGTGGGTTCTTGGTTGCTCCAACCTCGAATTTCATTTTGGATATGTGACTATCACGACCCAAAGTACACCCTAGATGTGACATGGCATATAAGACCCTGAAAGGCCTTACACAAGCCACTTGACATACATATACACATTGTAATAGACAAAAGTAATGAATCTCATACAATTAAAAGAGTTTGACATTTAAATGCGGGAATCTCATAGTCATGACAAGCCATCTACTACATCAAAGGAAGTTGTCGGGATATAACCCGTACACCACGGACAACATCTGAAACATAAAAACATATGAAAGCAATAAATGTGACATGGTCCTCAGAGTATGATGACTCACCACATCTTCAAATCCTTAAGTAATCGCCAACTAGCCATGAGCGGAGGGAGAGGAAGCGTCACACCCTGCATTAGTGAAACAATGTTGCCACAAGTATGCATTAGTACATGGAATGTACTAAGTATGAGGGATATGCATAAAACATGAAATATGATCCTAAGGGGACATAATCGAAACATGATGTGAATTTCCAAGCTAAACATACAAAAGCCTTTAAAGAAACATCATATAACTTGAACATGGTCAATGCATCTTAGATCATAAGGAAAACATCATAAAACATTTGAAATTAACTTAGTTCATTTTGTGGGATATTAGCTTTAACCGACACTAGGCCATGCGAGATATACATGAAATTTGATGTAACTCTAACATCGAGAAGGGAGAGACTACTTGCCAAGGTAACACTCTGTATCATATCATATGCTATATGTGGATCCACTAGCCAGGCCATTTAAGGCAATCCAACAGGGGCACATTATTTGGAACTAGAGGCTGCTACTAGAGACTATGTTATTTGAGCCTCCACCTCAAAGTTCTCTCAGTGCTAAGTTAAATCCAACGGAATAGTCATTTTCATAAACATATCATCATACATGGAAAATAACAATTAAGGTACTAATCCAAGCTTAGAACACTATAAAATAGCTCATTAAATCTTGAATCAAGCATAAGTGAGAAAACCTTTCATCAACCCATGATTCCTTAATATGTGAGAAAATCGTTTCATAATTTCTTTGATTCTCATTTCAAAGTAATCTAGATCATAATATTTTTTTTCATAAATCATGCATAAGTTCATGAAAAACATCATTCCTAAATTCATAACTTCTCTACAAATTCATGTGAATTAGGGTTCATAGTCAAAATTCATGATCAATGCATGGGTTCATATGGGATTAGTTGAAAAGCATGTAATTGAGTCGAACAATCATAATTAGATCAAAATCAAGCAATTGAATTCATACAAATAGAACCCATGAGGAATTGAATGAAAACTGAACAAATTTAGGGAAATCAAATTTGAGAATTTTAGAAGTCTTTGGGACTCAATGGCTGAATGGTACCCATTGATGAACTCCCTACATACCTTGATCTTGAAGCTCAAAGCAATTGATGAAGAAATGAGACTTGAACTTGAAGAACCCTAGAATCCCTTGTGAGCCTTGGAGAGAATGGGGAGGATGAATTTTGTTGGGATTTGGGAATTTGGGGAATGAATTTAGAGTGGGTAGTTTTAGGACTTAAAAACCATATATATGGCTTAGAATTAGGGTCAAACGACATAGCTTAGGCATTAAACACATATGAAAAGACCTGAGTACCCTTAAGAAATAACTCCGTAGAAAGTCCTACGAACCGTACAGGTCAACCATAGACCAAGTATTGGAACCTTGAAATCAGCCAACTTCGACGAGACCTTTCTACGGCCCATAGGACTTCCTACGACCCGTAGACCCAAACCATATAACTCACCTTTAAACCCAAAATATCACTAAGTCTGGAACTTTTCTACGGGACCTTCCTATAGTCCGTAGTCCATTCGACGGATCGTCCTGGTCAATCGTGGAATGAGTTACCAAGGCTTGACTTCCAAAATCATTTTTTCCACTTCCTACGAGACTGGCCTATGACTGTAGAACACTGTACAAACTGTAGAGTGGTTTCGTAGACTAAACCAGTAGCCACTCATTTGGCCTTCTTTCTTCTTTTATTTTTTTTAATTTCGAGGTTTTAAAATATCTCCTACTTGGGGACATTCATCCTCAAATGGGACTCAAACTAGCATGAATAGAGTAGGAGAGAAACTAACAACCCAAAATGAACGCAAATTTCATCAAAATGCATAAGAATGGAGAATCACTCCAAGCTAAATCATAACATCAAAAATCAAGTTTTTTTTTTCATGAACATGCATTCATATAGAAACATGAGAATGACTAAAATGCATGAATCCGATATAATGAACCATGAGGAACTAATACCTCAAGCTAGTGTAGGAGAGAGGGAAAGAGATGAGGATATTTTGACATCATATTGGCTTCGGCCTCCCAAGTAGTACCCTCAACTAATTGATTCCTCCTAAGAAACTTTACGGAAGCAACTTCCTTATTTCTCAACTTCCAGACTTGCTAGGCTAAAATCTCAACTGGAACCTCTATATAAGAAAGATTCTAATTAACTCATAAGCCTTCCAAAGGAACAATGGACGTCAGATCTCTAACACACTTCTTCAATAAGGAGACATGGAAAATTTGATGTATTGATGTTAAATCATTAGGCAACTCAAGCTCATAGGAAACTGTGCCAATACGCCTCAAAATTTGATACGGGCCCACATAGCAGGGACTAAGTTTCCCCTTCTTTACAAAACTCATTACACCCTTCATGGGTGAAATTTTCAAGTAAACCCAATCATCAACATTAAATTCTAGTTCCCTTCTTCTAACATCGGAATAAGACTTTTGTCGACTTTGGGCATATTTCATCATTTTACGAAAAAGTCGAACCTTTTCCATAGCCTCATGCACCAACTCGGGCCCTATGAAAGCAACCTCACCCACTTCAAACAAACCTATAGGAGACCTACACCTCCTATCATAAAGAGCCTCAAATTGTGCCATCCCAATGCTAGAATGGTAGTTATTATTATAAGCAAACTCAATCAAAGGCAAATGATCATCCCACTTACCCTTGAAATCAATCACGCATGCTCTCAACATATCCTCCAAAGTATGAATGGTACATTTTCTTGTCCATCTATCTGAGGTTGAAAAGTCGTATTAAGTTTCACTCGATTACCAAGACCTTTCTGAAACGACTTCTAAAACTAAGTACCTCGATCACAGATAATGGAAAAAGACACTCCATGCAACCTTACCATTTTTCGAATCTTCCGATGTGAATGAAGTCTTAACGGGAACAAAGTGAGCCGATTTTGTCATTCAGTCCACAATAAACCAAATCAACTCAAATTAACGACGAGTGTGGGGTAAACCCGTAATGTAGTCCATATTGGAATCTTCCCACTTCCATGTAGGAATACTAATGTTATGATCAGTTTTGGATGCTTAACTTTTACTTGTTGACAATTCGGTCACTTAACTATAAATTCCGCAATATCCTTCTTCATCCCATTCAACTAATAGACTTTCCGCAAATAATGATACATCTTAGTGGCTCCCAGGTGAATAGAATATCGAGAACTGTGAGCTTCAATTAGAATCTGAATCCTCAACTCATCAACATTCAAAATACAAAATCGGACTTGGTATCGAAGGACACTATCTCCCCCTTGGGAGAAAGCCTCAATGGCTTTTTCAGAAACCAACTTCTTCAAGTCAACTAATAACGGATCAAGATCTTTATTAGCCTTCACATCTGATACAAAAGATGATTCTGAACCATTATGAACAACTACACCACCCTCATTAGAATGAACCAAGCGAACACCCAATCGGGCTAATCAATGAACATTGTGTATCCTTCTTATCATCCTCAATATGAGCAACACTACCCATTGATAACCGACTAAGAGCATCTGCCACCACATTCCCTTTTCCAGGATGATATAATACACTCATGTGTAATCCTTTAACAACTCAAGCCACCTCTTTTGGTGAAGATTTAGGTCCTTTTGAGTAAACACATATTTCAAGCTCCTATGGTCGATGAATACATCCACATGAACATCATACAAGTAGTGCCTCTAAATCTTTAGGGCAAACACTACCGCCGCTAACTCTAAATCATGAGTCGGATAATTCTTTTCATGCAGTTTCAATTTCCTTAAAGCATAAACAATTACATGTTACATCAAAACACAACAAAGACCAATCTGTAAAACATCACAATAAACTACAAAACCATTTGATCCTTCCGGTAACGTCAAAATAAGGGTCGAAGTGAGTCTATCCTTCAACTTTGGAAACTCTTCTCACAACCTTCCAATAGTAGAAATTTTACCTTCTTTTGAGTCAATGTCGTCAATGGTGAAGCAATAGAGGAAAATACTTCCACAAACCTTCTATAGTAACCAGTCAAACCCAAGAAACTTCGTATATCCGAAGTGGACAAAGGTCTAGGTCAATTTTTAACCACCTCAGTTTTCTAAGGATCAACTTGAATACCTTCACCGAAGACAATATGGTCGAAGAAAGCAACGAACCTCAACCAAAACTCACACTTTCTAAACTTAGCATACAATTTTACGGTCCTTTAGAATTTGCAACACAATCCTCAAATGCTCAACATGCTCAGTCTCACTCTGTGAGTAAATCAAGATATCATCGATAAACATAATCACAAACATGTCAAGATATTGGTTAAAGACTTTACTTATTGATAACGCTCAACTACACTTCATCCAATTCTAAGTGTAGGCGATCGCAATCTAGTATAAACCCAACGAAGAGTTGGGTCGATCCCACAGGGAGTGATATGGTAGAGAATTCAATTAGGAAATGAAAGATGTGTTCTAATCGATTGTAGGAATAGAAATTATCAAAACAATTAAAGTAAATTATAGGGGTTGACTGCTAGTGTCAAATGGGGGGATAAGGTTTGTCAATTAACAACTACTAAAACAGGGGAGTAATCAAGTAGAAAGGGATCCTTAGGGATGTGATTGATAAATTGTCAATTTTGCCATACGGGTGATTACTAATTACCGATAGTTGATGAATCTTAGTGGGTAGGCTAGACTATAGATGCAATATCCATCTCTTGATCAACTATAACGATTCAAGCGAATTCTCTCGAACCTCGACAAGCATACAATTAAGAACATCTCAAAACCTCAATTTACCTACTCTCTCGAGCTAGATAGGTAGGATCGAATTAAGACTCACTCTCTCGAGCTGAATCCACAACAACCCAATCACTACAATCATCAATTGATAACCTTAATTCTAAAACCTCTTTCTCAAGAAAGCATAGAATACTAGACTAGAACTGCATTTGCAACTACAATTCATGAATTAACACTCAATTATCAATCGAACCCACTTCAAAACAGCAACTAAATCAATAATTACTAATACCCATAATCTAATTGAGACAATTAATCACATAAGTAGGGAAATATTACCAACTATGTTCTCCATCAGCTGGGTAACAAAATTCTTCACAATGCTTAAAATAAATTTAAAATCAAAACCCAACTTAAAATTCTACTTAAAAACTTAGAAAACCAGTGTTTTGATCGAAAGCCCAAAGTCTAACAATGGCAGAATCCTATTTTCTCTTTTTGAAAATCAATTTATACATTCCAAGATTTTTGCCTTCGGGGGTCATTCGGCGGTATAAGTCGAGCGTCACCGACCAGGTCGGCGATGCGCCAAGTGTTCCTTTCCATCGCCGTTTTGCCTTGCTTCTTCACCATTTAGCTCCTGTAACTTTAGGCGATCAGAAGCCTTGTCGCCGATCCATTCGGCGGTTCGGCAAAGGTCAATTTTTATCGCCGAGTTGGCTTTTCCCCTGGGCTGTCACTCTGTAATGTTTGGAGAGCTGAAGTACCACTCGGCGAGTCACTGAGTGGTCTTTGTGATCATCAACTTTCATTATATTCAGCTTTTCAGCTCCGTTTTGCCCGGGAATGTCCTTGTTTTGCTCTTTTGCCTTCATTGCTGTAAATGAGCATTTAAACATCAGTTTAGAGCATAAAATAGGCATCGAGGACACTAATACTATGGATGATAAGCCCTAAATGAGTCAAAATCCCAGACTCATAACTTATCAAATTCATAAATGTCGTCGGGGCATTTGTCAAACCAAATGACATCACCAAGAACTCATAGTGATCATACCGAGTTTGAAAAGACGTCTTTGGAATGTCTTTCTCCTTCACCCTCAATTGTTGATAGGCTGACGAAAGGTCAATCTTGGAGAAGTAACTTGCTCTTTGGAGCTGGTCAAACAAGTCCTCTATCCTTGGAATAGGATACTTATTCTTAATGGTAACATTATTCAATTGTCGATAGTCGATGCACATTCGGATAGAACCATCCTTACTGCACAGGTGGGATCTTTAGGTTAAGTGGACTTCAAGGACGATCAAAGAAAGCCTAAGATCATTTCTCCAACCAACTCAATCAAGACCAATATTTTAAGACCAATCGGACAAGTTCTAGTTAACATAAGTGAACACAAGACATTATTCAGAAAGACTCACCACACATGGCATGAAGCTAAGACGACTTAATTTCACTTCTTATTCAAGAACAAATGAGTCATTTTACAATCACCACCTAGTAATTTGGAGTCACAAAAAGAGTCAACCCATTGTCATAAAATCATTCACTTTCACAAACTTTCGGAGGGGTGCTCATTTCACAACTCACAAGGCTTGACTAAATCTATTAGTACCAAACAAGTCACAAACTCATATCAAAACATCACTAAGGCAACAAAACTCAACAAAATGATGATTCTCCCTTAAGAATGACATCCCCCGATCTATCATTGGGAAAATTTAGGCCTTTACATTGAGCTTTTGCAATGGTTCCCAAATTCACAAGTTACGGGCACTCAGACTTCCCCTGCTTCAAGGCATCAAGAGTGAAATACAATCATCACACTTTATTATTAAAAAGACATAAACTAACAAAAGATATTAATATAATAAAACCACAACATAATAAAATAACCAATCCACACAATAATCCAAAACAAAAATAACCAAACAACAATCCAACATGCTAATCAAAACAAGATAAAACAACCCAAAGGGGAGCAATGTCGCTTAAGCGGAATTTGCAAAAACGAAGGGTATCGCATAAGCGAACATCGCATAAGCGATGGCGAGTCCGCATAAGCGAACAGTCGCCCCCTTCAACATGAACAACCAAATTTGATTTCAATTTTTAACACGTAATATCAACTACCATCCGTGTAAAATCAACAACAACCAAACAAGCAACCAAGAAGCTCAATCATTTCGGCACAAAAAGTTTAGATAATTATTTTTGAGTTCTTTTGGGCATTTTATCAAACACATGGTGCCCAAACTAATTTCAACAATTAGATCATGAAATGGGTACTCAAGACTTCCCCAAATACTATAAATCATCCCACACATATGCATTTAACGATTTAGATAGAGAATTCAGCCAACACAATCACAATTTTAACTCCCCAAGTTAGAGAAGTTAAAATGGGTTAATTGAGGCTTAAAAACGTTTATATAGGGCTTAGGGAAATAGGTAAACCGACATAGTATAGGTTAAAACAATTAGGAAAAGACCCAAAAGCCCCTTTAAAAATAACTGCTCACCCCTATCTACGGTTTGGACCTACGGTCTGTAGGTCCTTCTACAGACTATACTGGTCAACCGTAGATAGGTTATTGGGACTTCAAATGTTCCCCAATTTTGACGGAACCCTATGTACGACTCATAGGTCTTCCTATGAACCGTACATACCAACCGTAGAACTAACTTTTAAACTTTAATTTTTTACTAAGTCTGGGACTCACCTACGAGACCTATTTAGGCTCGTACAAAGGTTGACGGACCGTCCTGGTGAACCGTAAAAAGGGTACTGGACTTGATTCAAAAATTTATTTTCCCCAATTTCTACAATTGCCATCTACGGCCCGTAGGAGCTTCTACGGTCCGTAGATGGGACCCGTAGACACAGACACCAGCCCAAAACTACATTTTCCTTTTCCAAATTCGAGGTGTTACAATCAACTTATTATTTACGTGCATACACTTTTGGTTACCCGAAGCTTTCAATTTCATCATTTAGAGATCAAATAAGCTTTTCTATCTCTTCTTATTACTTTGTCATTTTCATTTATTATTTAATATTCACTTAATATTATTTTCTTGCTGGTGCTTCAAACCCTACATCAAAAAGATTTTGAACTAACATGGATTAATTTCATTGCTAAACACCTTATTCAAATAAATTTAAATGTTTTTTTCTAATTGAATTTTAAGCTAAACAAAGACCTTAGATATTCAACTAAAGGGGGGTTTCCATTTTCGAGACAAGTTAGATTTTAACTCTTAGTTCGTTTGCTTTACCTTAAAAAGCATGTTATATGTGTTACTTCTATGCATTTAAATCATCTAGTTTATGCGTGTGTGCAAGGAGCTAGATTGACTAGTTTTGAAATATCCAGAGTTGATTGCGAGGGTATTATTCTGTGTTTTCTTATGATTTGATACTCCCAACATATCTTTTCATATGATATAATTTATTTAGTTGTTAAGTATGCTTTGCATTCTGTTAGCCTTAAAAAAATATTTGTATTTCCTTGTAATATCTATTTAGCTTTTTAACATACTTTATCACTATATTGGATACACAAACACAATATATATTTCACATGTGTAATGAGCAGGTTGAACTTGAATGAGCATACTCGTGCCACCAGAGTCCATTTTTTTTTTTTATATTCACTCTGTTTAAAAAAGAATGACCTATTTTTTATTTTAGTCTGTTTATAAAAAAACCCTTTTCCTTTGTTCCAACACTTTAATTTCAGATTCCCACGTGACATGTTTAAGAGTACAAGATTAAAGAACATTTTGATACATTTGACAATAACTTTAATTTAAGACCACAAAATAATTTTTTCTTTTTGAGTGTGTGCCAAATCAAATTAAGTCATTTTTTTTGAAACGAGGGAGTATATGATACCATCATACCAACTATTTTTTTTAAAAAGAGAATCAAGGGTCCGAATAGTCCTGACTCCTATAAATTAAGGATCATTTTGATAATTTCTCTGTAAAATTAGATTTAAACAGAACCACAGAGGCATAGAGGGTAGGAGAAAGGTTTGTCAGCTTGAAAAAAAGCTATACTTTACTCTTCCTTTTTGAGTTGTGTTTCTTTGTGTGATCTAATGCTTTTCTCAATTTGAGAGAGAGAGAGGAGAAGAAGAAGAAGAGACCATCTTTCTTCCCAAAAAAACTAGCAGAATTGCAGTTTGCTTTTCGGTCCTTGTGTCGGTGAAGCATTTTTTGTAATTGGGCAAGTGGATTTCTTAATTGCGTATAGCTGTCTACACTACCCCACTTCATACTGCCAGTGTCCGTGAGCCTCACAGCTAGCCCATATTACTTGCAATTTTGGTGTTCTCCACCCAATACTGTTTCTTTCCATCCTAATAACTTAAATTGCGTCCTCTGTTTAAGGTCTACATGCACGGCTTAAGCCGGCTAGGCAATGGCGTGTCTCCGCCATCCTCCCCTCGTTTCCGTCATGCCCGGAATAAGAACACTGATGTATCTGCTAGTTTCACCAGTGGTAATTGTCAAGTAAAGCTGCAGAATTTTGCAGAGAAGTTAGGTTTTATGATAGTATCTGCTGTATATAGGCGAAGAGGGGTGTTACTTTTTGCTCCCTTGTTGTATATATCTGGAATGTTGTTATATATGGGTGCTTTAGGCTTTGATGCATCTCGTACAAGTGGTGGGGGCACCGGGCTGGCGCCAATTGGATCAGTTTACAGAAGCCCACAGGTTTTTGAAAAGCTCTGGCCATTAATGGAGGCTGAGAACAATGGAAGCTCTAATTTGGTAATCTATTTACAATTTCTAGTACCTACTTCTCTTTCACTTCCCAGGTTTTCTTTTTGTGTGATTAAATTTCTGATATGATGTTACATGTAAGTTGGCTTGTTTGGTTAGATTCTGGAACCACTATTTTGAACATGAAATCTTAGAAAGATAACTTGTGAACTTTAATCATGAGAATAAATTTGAGGTGTGATGAGCTTTTAGTGGCACATATCCCCTATTAGATATTCTGTCCATTTTGTATATTGCCTTACTGCTTTAGTGTTGAAAGTATAAGTTGTATTGGTTCTAATGTACTAGCTTAGTTGTATTTATGATTAAAAATGTACTAGCTTAGTTGTATTTATGATTAAAAATGTACTAGCTTAGTTGTAATAGTAGCTTAAGATATTGTTCAGGTTGTTATTAAGTTAATGACTTTAGTGAGTTAGTTACAGGTTAGTGAGTTGGTTAGATGATTAGTATAAATAGGTCTTGTGTTAGTTTCATTGAGTTAGTATAGTTTCCATTTGAGCTCACTTTTCCTTTCTTCTCTCTCTAGCTTACTGAATACCATTTCGGGTTCCTTTTTCTGTGATAATCCAGATTTTAATAGTGAATTTAAGCTATATAGATGGACAACCTATAGGCTTTTTTTGAAATTTGACTCTGTACTCTGTTTGACATGTTCGTCAACTTGAGTAGAACTGAGCTATCTAGGCTTGATTTACCTCTTGAAAGTTTTCCTATATTAATCAATTCTTCCCGTGTGAAGAGTGTAATCCGGAATATTTCAAGATTTTTGCATAGGTATAAACGGAAAGTTTGGGTTAAGCTAGTAACATATGTTTGAGAAATATAGGAGAAAAATATTATTGAATTATGTATCTACATTATTACATTGAGATCCTATTTATAGACACTACATTAGAATCCTTTTCGAACTAGGACACTACATTACAATCCTTTCTTAAGTAGGATTCTATATATGAATATTCTTTAAAGTAGGATTCTATATACTATTCTTGTTCCTATTCCTATTCTAACACTCCCCCTCAAGCTAGTGCATCCAAGTCATATATACTGAGCTTTTATTGATGTAATTAATATGAGGACTGCTGAGGGGCTTAGTGAAAATATCTGCAAGTTGATCACTTGACTTCACAATTGTTTTAACAATATCTCTTGAGAGTATCCTTTCTTTGAATAAAAATAGTGAATCTCAATGTGCTTGGTCCTCTCATGAAATACTGGATTTGATGCAGAATGTCATAAAACACATAAAGATCAACTCTATTATGAGGCATGCCAAACTCCTGTATTACCGTGTTGAATTTCTCAAACTAAGGTCGAGAAGACTTTTTACTCCACAATTGATCTACAAGGCTACTAGACTCCGGCAACAAAATTAGGTGGTTGCTCTAGATCAACTTCTTCCTCAAGATCACCGTGGAGAAAAAACATTTTTAATGTCCAAGTGATTAAGATGCCAATGGCGAACGACAACCATAGATAGAAAAAGGCGGACATATGTTATTTTAGGCACGAAAGATAAAGAGTCACTATAAACCAGCCCAAATATTTGAGTATACCCTTTTGGCAAAAGTGAAATCTGAAACAGAGAGCAAACACTGTTGGAAAACATAGAGCTGTCGGAAATAGCGCAACTGTCGCTAGAAAGTGCTCGAAATTTGGTACAAAATACATGGATTGTCTTGAAATCAAAAGAGGAGTCGATGTTGAACAATAAAGTTGCCAGAAAACCTGGTCGGATAGGCTGACACATCGATGCATGGTATTGATGCAGCCGTTGGAGCCCTAGATCTAGCCGCGCGTGAGGGATCTGCGAACGGCGGTGCTGGTTGGCCTTTGGTCGCTGGAGGTTGCTGGACCTTGAGGTGGTGTTGATCTTTGCACAACATTGACGAAAATTGAAACTATGTAAGTCACATATGAGAAGTCACTGAAAAGACGCATGGAACTATGCTAATTAGATCTGAGGAGTCACTGGAAAAACGCACGGTGCTACGCAATTCAAATATGAGAAAGTAGTTTGAAAATGTGCTCGGTGCTACATAAATCAAATATGAGAAAGTAGTCACTGAAAAGATGCATGGTGCTACAAAAGTTAGATTATGAGAAAGTAGTCACCGGAAGGATGCACGGTGTTAAACAAATTAGATATGAGAAAGTAGTCATCGGAAAGATGCACGGTGCTACACAAATCAAATATGAGAAAGTGGTCACCAGAAAGATGCATGGTGCTATGCAAATCGGATATGAGAAAGTAGTCACCGGAAAGATGCATGATGCTATGCAAACACTGACGAATATGGCGTTGACCCAAAGCAAACCTAGAAGGTCTTCAAAAATTGACGCACGGTACCCTTTGGGGTGGCCAAGTGGTTTGGGCTTGGGACTTCCATGTTGGAGGTCTCAAGTTCGAAACCCCTTGCCAGCGAAAGCAAGGGGTTTGCCTTCTGGGTCGAGCTTGTCACACCGGGCTTGCCTAGTGCGGGTTACCTCTCCTATGTGGTTTGCGAGCTACTGCATAAGAGCGGAGTTTTTACCGTATGCGCACCCAAAGGGTAGCGACTGCGGATTTTCCTTGTCATAAAAAAAATTGACGCACGGTGACCTGTTTGATTGAGTTTTCTCCCCTTAAATATGGGGTTCATGCATATATCGTTGGCCTTATTTTTTGTAACATAACTATTGGCCAAATGAATGGCATACATGGGTCAAAGCTGTCCGCCAGCAGTAGAAACTCTTTGATTCTCTATTAGGATCGTAGAAGCTCTACCGTGTGAGAAATATATGAGAAAATATTATTGATCTGTGTATCTACATTATTACATTGAGATCCTATTTATAGACACTACATTAGACTCCTTTCCAAACTAGGACACTACACTACAATCCTTTTCCAAGTAGGATTCTATATACTAATCTTTTTCCAGTTAGTCCCATTCCTATTCTAACAAGATGATAATTTGATCCTTGATGGAGTAAAAGTGATAAAAAAAAATTCTTCTTTCTTTTTGTCTTCCTAAACAATTTATTTCACATAGTTCTTTTTGCAGTGTGTATATGGAATATCACTTTTGAGTTTGTATGTATTCTCTAAATAGTTGTTTTGCAATTGTCTTTTTGGTGAATATTTGTTATGGAAGTTCATAGCACTAACCCGAAAGTTTGTTTCGTGTGAATTATGCAGTTAACAAATGTGTGGAATCCTAAGTTGCATCAAGTTTGGAAGCCTTGTATTGCCCATACTGTTTCTCAAGAAGGTTTTCATTTTTTTCAGCCAGTAGCAATGCTCCTATTATTTGTTTATTTTTCTTGCAATTAGTGTTAAATTCTCTTAACTTTTATATTGATGCAAAGCAGTATCCTTCCTTAGTCTCAAAGTAAGATTGCTAATGTTTGAAATTGCCCAATTACTGCTTCCAAGAGTTAAAGATGGTTAGCTACCATGCCAAAAACATATCAAGAAAGTATCTCTGGTTCTTCTTTATCCAGTTCTAATTAACTCTCCCATCTGCCCTTTCAGCTCCACAGTGGAATTAAAGAAATCTAAATAGGAAACTATTTGGATTTCTTTGATTTGCTAGGGCATATAGGACAGCCTAGTGGTGGCAAAATGAGCCCATATTTTGTTAACCTGCCCAACCTGCCCATGTTTCATTGGGTTGGGTGAGTGATATTTTGTACGGGTAAAATTTGGGTTTCAACCCATATTTAGCCCATGGAAATATGGGTAAATAGGGATAAAATCTGGGAAAACATGGATTTGCTACATTTGTGAATAATTTTCCTCATCGAAGTTCTATTTTTCACTATCGCTACTTTCTGTATCTGGTACCATAATTATGGTTCTCTTTCTTCTATCTGTTTTACATGATTAAAAATGGTGTGGATTGAATATGATGGGAATTACTTTCTGTTTTGGGTTTTAAAATATCAAAGGAAGAATTCATATTTTGGTGTTAATAGGAAGTTGAGCACTTGAATAGTACATATGCATGAAAGTTAATTTGAATGGAGATATACATTCAAAGTACTTCTGCCTACTATCATGTGTGGTTAGGTGTTTACTTGCAAAGATATAAATAAAATTCTATGCTAACAAATCCATTTATTAAAAGTTTTTGATTGCTACCTAGTATTAGGTATTTCAGACAGAACTATCAGTTTCTTCTCTGCTTCTAGGGATGGCTATGGGGCAGGGTGGTTGTGGGGGGAAAACCCGCGTAGACTTTAACCCGTCCCGCATGGCAAAAGTTTCTATTTTCAACCCGCCCCACCTGGCCTCGTATAATATTTTAGTTTTTTTTTTTGAATGACTTTGATAGTAAAATATGATATTCATAAATAGAAAAAAGCATTGTCTTGCTAAGTTGTATTAATTAATTTATATTGTTATTATAATTCTTTATTATAATACTAGCATAATACTTTGAATAAGGTGTTAAATAAACATGCTTAGCTCAGTATATAATTTAGAGAAAGTGTTAACTAATATAACAATAGTTTCTTACTAACCACTCTGATATTGAGCACGACCAGTGATTTATTTATTACTATTCCAAGCAAATTCTAGCTAATCAAATATCTTAATAATTCTTTAATGCTATATTTAATTAGTTAAATCAATTGCCCTTAATTTCTAATAAAATGCAACTAGAATCTCTTCTATATTTTGAGCAGAAGATAAAGTTTTTCTCCTGTAAGCGTCAGTTCTGAAGTGTGAAGGGAGGGAACTTGCACCCTGCCCCGCACCCGCATAAAACCATACCTGCCCTGCCCCGCATAAGGCAAAGGCTGCCCCGTTGCCATCCCTATCCCCTCTTCTTTTGCTTTTTTGTTTTCTTCTTCTTCTTAGATGTTGTACAGTAGTATTTTTCGAATTTATAGCAATTGAAATATAGTGCTTTGAAGAAATTGAGAAATTTGAAATATAAAAAGTGAGATTAATCAAATGGGTCTTGAAAAATAATGAAAAATCACTATTATTGCAAAATGGATTTTTTAGATTTGCTGTTCTTTTGACAAATTAATGATTGTGATTTGTTCTTTATGATATATAAAATGTATGTTTCAAATTTGAGCTTATTTGAATAGATTTTGGTTCTTGAATTGTTGAAATTCGAAGAACAGATTTGTTTAGAATTTCGACTTTCGGCTTAAGGAGATAAATTTGAGTTAGGACTATTTTTTACCCAAACCATATTTTACCCAACAGGTTTTTTACCCATATTAATATGGGTGGGTTGCAACACAACCCATTTTTGTCAAACCCATTTTCAACCCACCCATTTGCCACCACTAGGTCTTTGGCTTCCTTTGTTGAATATCCAAAATCAACTTATCCTTATGACCTTATTAAGAAATTCTGAATTATTAATGTCTAGTAATGGATATTATTTTTGTGCTTCAAGGTTTTGCAGAACTGCCAAAGTCGAATGGCTACCTCATAATTGAAGCAAATGGTGGATTGAACCAACAAAGGTTATCGGTATGTTATTTAGATACATTGTGTTCTTTAGATATATTTTGGTCTGTTGGATTGCCATCTTGAGAGAATTTGTGAACGCATCCCAAATTTGGTTAACATTTTTTTCTTTTTTCTCTTGTTTAGTGACTGCATAATTTTGCTGCTCTGAAATCCATTTTGGTGGCAAAATTTAATTTGTTCACATGCACTATAGATTAGATAAATGTTGTATTTAAATAATTTTAGTTTAGCCCATTTCAGTTGTTCACTTAGGGCAATCAATTCAAATAGTTAAAGTACCCTTCAATAAGAGGTAGCAGCGAAGGTTCCTAACTGACTTCTATGCTCCAATATTATTTCTAAAAATTGTCTTTATTAGCTTGAAAAAGTTTGTACAAAGACTGCAGTTTTATTGTTCAGAAGGAATTATTATAAAAAGAAAGAAAAAGGTGAACGCAACAGACCAACTATTCCTAATAGAATAAGAGGAAATGAATGAAAAACAAGCTGAATTGCGAGTTGATGAGAGAGAGTAAGAGAAATGCTTCTTGCTCCTTATCAAAAAGTAGGAGATGTCTTTTTGTAGAATTTAGTAGGAGGAAACACTAATTCTCATTCATATGTTGCTTTACAATCTGATACAGTATTTTTAGGAAAACTATACACAATAATAAGGATACTAATGTCTAATCTTGAGGGATTCTAATTTTGAACTCAAGGGATTAGTTTCCTGAAATACCGACAACAACAAAAACAACTACTCCGCCTCAATCCCAAGTTCCCTAAAATATCAAGTTCCTACAATCAAGGATCCTGATAAATTAGGAACAGTCTTATGTGAAAAAGCTCAACAATTAAACGTAAAAGATTACAGTAGATTCTTGACACTCCCCAAAGCTGGTACATAGATATCTATCATGTCCAACCTGTTAATTAGAGATTCAGAACTTGGCTAACGCAGTCCTTTAATGAGAATGTCTGTAAGTTGATGTGACATTTATTAAATGGCATAGAGGAATTTGCCTCCTTTATATGATCTTGGACAGTCCTCACCTTTTGAGATAACTTTTGGGTTTGAGTTAGGTCCAAAGTCTATTTCTTTATGGGGCAAGTACATACATAGCCATTTGGGTGAAATAGTGACAACCAGATGACCACATAAAATCAAAAGACATATTGTAGCCAAAATGTATAGCATACACTATATATACACTTTTTTTTTTTTTTTTAATTTAAAATGCCCGATAAGGGCCATTTATTAATAAACAACAGAGAACAAAATTCTAAGCCCAAAAGTGGCCAAGACCCAAATTGCAAATTGGAAACTACTAAAATTAAAAAGAGGCAAGAGCAGCTGAAGGATTCAAGTACTCCATTTACAGATCCATCGGGAATCCATAGCAACAATCAGAGATCAGATAATTAAGATGAACGCCGGCAGCTTGGATTCCTCCACACCATCACATCCTTTCGACCACTATATATACACTTATTATATACTTCATATATACATTTGTTATACACTTCATATGCACAGTGTGTATGTTGATACACTTTTCATACATCGTATATCCATATTATATACTTCTTTATCAGAACCCACTGTTGTCACTGTAATCCTCCACACCCATTTTCTGGAAAAAATTGTGTATATTAAATGTATAATCAACATATACTCCTTGCATAATATACACACACTAATTATACACATATTATACTGTTATAATACACTGTTTACACAATGTATAAATGAGGACAAACTTGGTTGGAAAAAATATATTCTCCAGTAGTGACTTTTAGATCTGGTTAATTTTCAGTTAGATCTGAAAGTTTAAAGTGTGTTTCCAGTGAGATTCATGATGGTGTGAAGATGTGAGGAACACAGAAGATAAAGAAAAGAGGATGTGAGTAGAGATTCTTACCTCTGTTGCATTTTTAAACCGCTGGTCGTTGATAATGAGCTTTATAACTCCGCTATCAGATCCATCTCCCTCATAGCTTTCTTGGCTGAAAACCCTTCAATTCCGACGGTCCAGTTTTTGGTTATTTCGAGATCTTCTTAGTTATTGTATTGTCCCGGCATTCTCTGGCGATAACCGTGGTAGAGCCCTACCTATTTTAAAATCTCAAATATGTTTTTGCTTTGGTTTACTCCGATTGATGGTCAACTCTGGGGTGACAAGCTGGGAAAAAGGAGAGATAGAGATCAAAATGGAGATAGGGGTGATGACCGGTGGGAAAAAATAGCTCAGTTCTCTAAGATATCAAGCTGTTATATATCAAATACTGACAGGATATCACAGAGGATTGGTTCATTCCTTAAAAAAGCACTTCTCAGGCCTATATGATACCCACATGGTATAATATCATATACTGACAAGGAATCGTAAAGGACAGGTTCATTCTTTCTAAAGAAGGTCATGGAGTTTTTGATGGATGAGCACCAAATGGCTTTTCTAAAAGGATAATGGATACAACAATCCTGGCAAATGAATTAGTGGACCGTACGGTGAAACATAATCTACCAGGAGTCTTATGCAAGCTAGACATTGAAAAGGCTTATGACCATGTGAATTGGTCCTTCCTCCTAAAGATTCTGAGAGATATGGGTTTCAGGAACAAATGGATCAACTGGATTAGTTTCTGTATATCTATTGTGAAGTTTTCCCTTATCATTAATGGCAATCCTGAAGGTTTTTTCCAGTCACAAAGAGGTTTGAGACAAGGCCACCCCATGTCACCATTCCTGTTTATCTTAGCTACGGAGGTTCTCAACTCCATGATCAGGAAAGCAAGTGAGAATTGGTGGTTGCAAGGTTTCTGTGCAAATACAAATAGGGGGGATGCTATGGAGATCTCACACGTGATATATGCAAATACCTCCCTTTTTTTTTTGGAGCAGAAGTAAATCAAATTAGACACTTGAGGGCCATTTTAACCATTTTGAGGGAGTATCAGGACTCCATGTCAATTGGCACAAAGTTAGTTATACACCATTAACCAGGTTGTTAATATGCAGGTACTTGGTAAGAACCTAGGATGCCAAGTGGCCTCTCTCCCAACAAAAACCTTGGAATGCCTCCTAGTGCAAAGAACAAAGAGGTGGAAGTTTGGAGTGAAGTTCTAGAAAGATGTGAGAGAAAGCTAACAAGATGGAAAAGCCAGTATCTATCCTTGGGACCCAAGGCTGAGTAACTCTTATCAAATCAGTGATGGATGCATTCCCTACATATATGATGAACTTATTCCCAATACCAAGCAGTATAGAGAAGAAAATCAACAAATCAAGAAGAGTCTTCCTTTGTCAGGGCAATAAAGAGAAGCTTGGATATAATTTTGTTAAATGGGATGTAGTGACACTAAGCAAAATTTAGGGTGGTCTGGGTATAAAGAAGTTGAGTATGCAGAATACCAGGATGCTGAAGAAGTGGCTATGGAGGTTTTGTAGTGAAGATTTGACTTTGTGGAGGAGATTCATATCACATAAATACGGTCTCCAAAATAGTTGGATAACTGAAGAAGCAAATGGTACCTTTGGATTATGTTGTTCGGACTCTTCAAAAATGTCAACAAGTGTGTGTCAGATTCTCCAAAGGTAGAGTATTTTTGGGGAATCCGACACGGGTGCGGCATCAAAAGTGAAGAGTCTGTGCAACTTAGCCGTTGGATGCTCTATCTGGAAGACAATCAGAAGATTGTGGCCATCCTTTATCCCCAACCTAGCCTTTAGGATTGGTGATGGGTGAAAATCAGTTTTTGGAATGAGCTCTGGTTAGGGGAAGAAAATTTGAAGAACATGTTGTCAGTCCTTTATATTTTGAGCCTACAACAGATGGCCGCTGCGGCACAGGTGTGGATCCCTCAAGGTTGGGATTTAATTTTTAGGAGGGTTTTGAATGGTTGGGAGATTGGTAGAGTGGCAGGTTTACTATAGATACTAAATGCATTCCCAGGTGTCACTAAAGGTCCTGATATTCCAATCTCGAAAATGCACAGAAAAGGGACCTTTTGTGTGAAGTCTTTACTGGAGCTTAAACTCTAATCAGACAATGGAAATGAAATGACCTTGGAAACTAATTTGGAAAATCAAGATTCCTCACAAGGTCTCAGGTTTCACTAGGTTGGCAATTAGGAAAGCATGTTTACCCCATGAAGTGTTAGAAAGAAGAGGTATATAGATTTGCTCAAGGTGTTACATGTGTGGGAAAGAGGCAGAAGTTGACCGTCACTTATTCTTACACTGCAGAACAACTGTAAATTTGTGGGACATGTTCTTATGTATACTTGGGGTTAACTGGATAATGACCAGGACTACTTTAGACATGCTGAGACAGTGGGAAGGAGTGGGCAGAATGAAGATTCAAAGAGGACAGGTGGAAATGTATCCCAGCCTGCAATTGGTGGACATAAAAAATGAAAGATCCCATGATGGGAAACCGAACAACATCCCCAGCAGCATCCAAAAATTCAAGATGAATAGCTTGAGTCTGTTGTATTTTTGGTGGGGGAGGTAGAAAGTTTAGTGGACTTTATAGCTCAATTGTTAAGTTTTTTGCCCAGTTTTTAGCTTTGTAATTACCCCATGTGGGCTGTAAATCCCACCTCGTCAGTGTTTTGCTGTTGAGTTTTTTGATGTGAATATAAAGTTACCTTTATAAAAAAAGATGTTCTTCATGTGGTGAAGGCATGATTGACCTACTATAAGGACAACTGATGGAATGCCTGGTCAAGTCACAAGTGTGAGAGAAGTAGATAAGTTTTCTTCATCTTTTGGTACTGTGCCACAATGCCACAAGTTCTAGTTTCTCTATTGTTTCGGACTTGCAAGTGACGTCAATTGGCATTTTTGCCAGTTTACTTCTACTTTACTCCCATCTCTTTAAGTAAGTTACTCACATAATTTTTATGTGAAACTGACGCGCCTCCTTTTGAGCAACCTATCTCCATGCCAAGAAAACATCACAAGCTCCCAAGTCCTTGATCTCGAACTTAGATATCAATTTTTTATTCAACAACTTCATTTCTTCTTGATCATCTTCGATGAGGATGATGTCATCAACATTCGCAGTCAAAACAGCTATCTTTCCTTTCGCTAGAGCTTCACAAACAAGGTATGATCTCCTTGCCCTTCAGATTATCCTTGATATTTTACAACCTGAGTGAACTTCTTGAATCAAGTTGTAGGCGACTTTCAAAAGTTTCACGGTTATGGCAAGGTATCTTACAATATCACACCACAGTTTTTTTCTTATCATTTTCTGAGTCACTTCACATTGTAACTAGAGCAGAGTTTCCTATGGCAGGTTGGGTCATGGTCAGGTCTTAGCATGACTTTTCTGCTAGTTTCTTCCCCTCTAATTTCGGAAATGGCTTCTGGTATTTAAAAGGCTTCTTCCCGAGAATCTTGTCCCTTCATCAAAATCTCAATTTAGCCCAGCCAAAAAAAAGAGAAACTTTATTAATTTCAAAGAAAATGATAAACTTTATCATATCTTCGCTTTTCATGAACCTGATTGTTGAAACCTATGATATATGGAATATTGTAATGGTAAAACGATCCTTACGAACATCCATACAAATCCTATCATTGTTCAAATTAAAGCTCTTTTCGAAAGAGTTTTCCAACAAGACAAGATTATTGAGGGTGCTTTTTATGTACAAACTCAAAAGAAGAAAGAGAAAGAGGAAGAGGAAGAGGAAGAATTTTTGCAAGTTCAAAAACAATCAAAAGAATTTAGCACCAACCACCAAAACAAAAATTGAGGAGGAGCAGTTTTTAAATTGCAGTAACTAAAGCAAAGGAGTATTTGAAATTGTTTTTAGTTACTGCAATAATTTTTAGTATAATAAATTGTCTAGGTTTAGGATGAATTTAAAATTTGAATTTTTATTAGATTGTTGAAATATTTTAGCTTTTTTGAATTTTATGGGCTCAAATTGGCTATTTAAAGCCATCTTATGCTTAATAAAAAAGAGTGAGAGACATTTGCAATTAATACTTTAAACCCTTTTTGCTGTACCATCTTTATAAAAAAAACCAACAAAGCTAGTGGTAACTTTTTTCATAAGGTGAAAATAACATCAGTTTCATATTTTCACCTATCTAGGGAAAAAACAATTTCCATACCCTAATTTTGTAGAATATAGAATTGTAACTACTAGATATATTTTGAACGGATTATACTATTGTGCATGTTTTGACCATTTGCCACGTGGAGTCTAGGCAAATGAAGATGTCACTATTCATTTTAGTTGATCGTGCAGCCACTAATTATGTCTTAGTTATGGGTTAAGACTATGTTCCATTCATTTTCTGTAGCACTGCTAAACATGTCATTTTTTTTATATATAAATTGCAGATCTGTGATGCTGTAGCAGTTGCAGGACTACTGAATGCTACTCTTGTTATTCCAATTTTTCATTTAAATAGCGTATGGCGAGACTCTAGGTAAAGTCAGAATATAGTTGACTCATGGAATTATTGTAATTTTTCTCTACTATTGCAAATCTTTATCTATTGATGGATGCAAGAAACAGGTAAATAATTGAGGGAAAGAAACTTAATTGGAAATAGTCCGAAACAAGGATTAGTTATTCGGGGGATGGAATTATTAGGGACTTTTGAGTCTTTTGTTTAAGTTTCATGGACTTCAGACTTAAAATTAGGTAATAAGAACACTTTTTTAAATAGTGATAATAACACATATTTTTAAAACCCACAAGTTTTTTATTTACACTAACCTCCCACTCTTCTTCCCCCTCCACCCCCTCAGCCCCATCCTCACCCCCCTCCATGGCATCACCACCTCTTAACAACTAGCTGATGTTTAAATATCTTTCTAAACAACTACCAGATGTTTAAATATCTATCTAAACAACTAGCTAATATTTTTATATCTTCAAAACAACTAGTTGATATTTAAAAAATCCTCGTTGTTTTAACTAGCAATCATAGGATTAGATATTTAAACATCTTCTGGTTGATTGAACTAAGAAACTTAGTGTTGTTTAAATAGTTCTCGATTGTTAAAATATCTCTCGGTTGCTTAAACAACTCTCGATTGTTTTTTGATGAAATGTAAAATCCTCCAATGTTTTAAACTTTTTTCACCAAATATTCTCCACAATATTTGCAACCAAATCAGAATGAAGAAGAGAGGAAGATGAAAACACTAGATGAAGAGAAGGAGAAGAGCACCCAAGGGTATGGCCTAGTGGTCAATGAAGTGGTTGAGAACCCTGAGGTCTCAGGTTCAAAACTCAGTGGAGACAAAAAAATACTAGGTGATTCGTCCCATCTGCCCTAGCCTTGGTGGACAGAGTTATCTAGTATCTATTGTTTGTGGAAGGTGACAGGTATCCCATGGAATTAGTTGAGGAGCGCGAAAGCTGGCACGGACACCACAATCATCAAAAAAAAAAAGAGAAGGAAGGAAGGAGAAGAGAGAATAAGGAAAAAAAACGTAGAAGAAAAAAAAAAAGAAATGGCAACGGAAGATAAGGAAGAAGAAGGTGAAGAAGGGGAGAAGGAACAAGAAAAGAAGAAAGAAGCAGATGAAGAACAAGAGAAGGGAAGGAATAAAAAATCTGAAATTTGAAATATGAGTATTTTAATACTTGTTCCCAATGTTTTAAAAAATTTAATTAAGCCTCAAACTCACTTAATTAACTTTGACTAGATCAAAATCCCTTATCCTTCATTCCACTCTTTTTTTTTTTTGATAATCGAGAAATCCGTTTGTGACCGGCCCTTTGGACCAATCACAGTCTTCTAAACTCGGTGGATAATGGGCCTGCCCCTCTACCCTTCCCCACTTAAATATCGCGCTTTGCTTTGCATGGTGTGGGGCTTGAACTTGTGATCTAAGCCACAAATCCTCCACCTTTTGCCACTCGAGCTAGGCCTTGGGGGCTCCTTCATTCCACTCTTAAAGGTCCCTTTTTAGCTCGTTTTCCCTAGTTATTCAAGTATCATGTTTGTTCAGTAGTCACTTTCATAGGACTTGTATTCAGCTGAACAAAGTATGTTTTTTAAGTTTATGTGGCTGATCTACAAATTGAGTTAAAGCATGCAGAGCTTCCCAAATTCTTAAATACTCAAAAGTTGTAATGTCATTCTTCGTGTGGATTGATTTAACATTTCTGATGTCATTGAGCTCTCAACTTTTCAGAAAATATCAGTTCATCCCTTATGTAGTGTCTATTTGAATTTTCCAGAAGTGCTTATTTATTGTCATACTTGCAGCAAGTTCTGTGACATATTTGATGAGGACTTCTTCATCTATGCTCTAAGAAATCATGTGAGGGTGGTCCGAGAACTCCCTGAAGATCTGCTACTGAAGTTTGACAATAATATAAGTAGCATTGTTAACTTGAGAGTAAAGGCATGGTCCAGCCCAACTTATTATCTTCTAAAGGTCCTGCCAAAGCTGAAGGAGTTAGGGTAGGTGTCTTTTGCCTATGATCTAATTTGTCTTATCCTTTTTGGTTGCAATAGTTATTTCTCTTTGTGATTCATTTTAGATTTTTTCTCCTTTATTGTCTCATTGAATGATAAATCAGGTGTATATTACTTGTCATACATACTTTGGGGACTAATACTACTGCTAAAACAACATCAATGTGCGTAAAGAAATCCCATAATAGCAACATTAACATAAAGAATTGTGTTGATTTTTAAATATCTGATTATGATCAATTTTGATCGTAAAGGATTTATCGGATCTAAATGAATCTGATAAAATCATCTCTGCTAGGCTGTTAATTATTTTAGGGAATTAAATCAGGCTGAAACCATCTCTTGATTGTCTTCTCCCAGAGTTAATGAATTAGGTTCCTAATTTGTTTTTTTCTCTTCTCTCTAAATCTGTAACTCTACAGATGAATAAAATAAAGCATTTTGGTACCTTAATTAAGTGGTATTGAAACAACTTTATCCCTGTGTTGGTCATTGTTGCGTCCAAAGGCACACACTAGTGCTCGCGGTCGTGCAAGTAATATAGGATTATGAGTCCAGATATCATACCCATAGAGATTTGTTAATTAACTATTTACTAAATTAAGCTAATGCTAATTACTTGTTCAAGCAATAAATTCCAAAGTATTATCTTGAATTAACTAAACTATAAGCAAAAAGAAAATAACTAATGAACAAATAACCAAATGAAGAGCAGATATTTACGTAATCAATGAGATGAAATCGATTTAGGGTTATGGATTCGCTAGCAATCAAGTTGAGTAGTCATTTGAATTGACTTCGATTTTCTATTGGGTTACTAGTTGCATGTTGGTATTACTTATTAAGCATCTTGTCAATAAATCTAAGACTATTGACTATCCCTAACGCCTATATTCCCATGGTCGTTTGTCAATAGTGAAGTGCATGTATATTTCTTCTATATCAACTAAGCAAGGCTACTGGGTATATTCCTATTCACGTTAGCTAATTGATTCCCTCTTCCTATAAGGTTCACGACCAAGCTCTACTTTTTCTTATTACGCTCTCAAATTCCCCTCTTCTGAGTTCAATTTCGAGCCACAAATTATAATTGAAAGGTGATCAAACAATCAAATTATTAAGCTCAAGAAAAAGTAAGTAACCACACGAGCCATATCACGATGATAACTATTATCTTTTTGAAACGGGTAACATTTGTATTTAAGATAGTACTTAGGTAGTACTGAAAAACCATATTTACAAAAATAAAGTATAATCTACCCCAAAGCTGAACCAAACCTAAATGGACCCTAAAACATCTATGATTGACTCAGTTAGTAGATATTTGTACACCAAAAATAGAACAATAAAATACACTTAAGTTTGACTTCCTGCAGGTTATTGTTCCTATTCTCAAAACATCTATCATTTCTCTCCCTCCATATAGTCCACTAAATACAAGCAGGGATCATCCTCCATCTTTCTCTGTTTGTAGCCCTAGCTCCAGCCACCTACCTCCCAACAAAATATAGTCTTATCAATCTTGTGAGGCATACTCCAGTAGATGCCTCTGAGATTAAGGAAAATCTACCATTGCTGCTCATTAAAGTTGCAATGTTCTTGGTAGCCTTACCACATAAGGAACATCTGATGCATAAAGAGATTCCTCTCTTAGCCACATTATCCAATGTCAAAAATGCTTCATTGGCTAGTAGCTATGTAAAGGATGCCACTTTGTGTGGCACTTTGATCCTCCTGATTTGCTTCCAAGGCCATTTGAAGTTCATTCAACAACGATGATGCAACTACCATAATTGTAAAATGAGAAGTTTAGCTCCACATAGACCAGGAGGAATTACAACAAATCATCTAAAGAAAAATGTAAAAATAAATAAATATGGAGAAGAAAAGATGAAATCAATTTTCTCCGACCTCCATAGTAGCTCCTAGCTCTTTACAGATCAAAATTATGTTAAAGCCGTGCTTATGGACTATTTATAGGTGTAGGGAAAAGTCTCAGACGAAATAATAGAGTCCAGAACGAATCAGATAAAATCAGCCCCAAATAGCCTGTCGTGATGCGGGCTGAGGCAAGGCAATTGTCCAGTGCACTATTTTACTATGCTGCTTTCACAAGTTCTCTTTGTTATTTTTTCTTCCTTGCCTCCTCGTCTTCACAATCGGGGGGGGGGGGTTTCAATTTTGGTATGTACTCAAGCAACGATTAAAGGCACTAAATGTAAGTTACCTATTTCAAAAAAACGATTTAAGGCACTAAAATGTGAGGTAAATAACGGCTAAATTAATGTATTTTTGGCCTCACATCAGTCATGACTAAAACAACATTTTCTAGGAAAAGTCACCCAGCGGCATCAACAAAAGCCTAATGACGTAAGTTCTGGCGCATACAACTATAAACCAAGGCGGTGGTTCTTCTCATTGTCTTTTTGGCTCACCTGTCAATGATTGAATAGCAAGAATTATTTAGAAAACAGGTGCAATCATTCGGTTCAATGATTGATACTCGAGGGGAATTTGGGCACCAAACTGGGGAGATGAGAAAGCCTAAACTGACCCAAGAATGTATGCTTGGAAATCAGGAAACTCGATGGTTTTCGCTTGGCTACTAGACTCCATGAAACCTGCTACATGTTACCATATAGCATGTGAAAAGTGAAATGATAAAGTTTTGTGATAGACAGCGGAAATGGTAATCTTGGTGATGAAGCAGAAAACGACATAAGAAAGGTAAGAGATCATGAAGGTTTAAATATGAAAATGAAAAATATTAGGACAATGGAGCCTTTTCATGACTCAATTAATGACAACTACATGGAACCAAAAAAAGGACGGAGAAACTGGAACTAGAAAAAAAGTGATCAAGGATTCATTAGAACCAAACGCCCACCCTACAAGATCACACTGAAATTCCAGGCAACTCTCCACGGTCCAACTCTAATTTACCATTTGTTACTTTAGACATTGACCTTCGGTTGCCAAACATAAAGGTGTTACATTATATGAACTTGTCAAGCCGCAAAGACCCCTAGCTATTGGGTTGCTAGAAAACAATGGGCTCAAGTCAGAATCACCCGGCTAGCACCATAGAAAGGTGCATTTGTGTCAGATTATATTGGATAATCTCTGCATGTGTTGGAAAATGGCTCAGACGTGCTTGCCGAAGAGTTGTTGTGGACTACGCGTGTGGGAATGTGTTGAAGCACAATGATCTCTAGATCTACATTTAAGATCTTGTGAAGTTCTGATTAAGTTTAGATGATTGACAAACTGTGTACAAGTGACATTTATATGCTGAAGAATGAAGATTGAAGTATCAAGAACTAGGTCCTCGGAGATCTCCTAATAGAAGTGAATATACAACCAACACTGCTAGAGGAACTCATTCTTTGCGTAGAGAAGGAGACTGCCAAAGATAGAAGATTAAGATTGTAAATGTGTGTACCATAATTTTGAAGGATGGTAATACTGGAGAATTCAGTTCAGCAAGGAACTTGAAAGCTATACAAGGGAAGTTACCACAAACTTGCACATGAAATTAGTTACAAACAAGGTGACAAAGAAGCTCATGTGCGTTAGTTTCAACCGAAAAAAATGCACGGTGATTACTTTTTCATATCTGATTTGTGTCGGTGCATCATTTCGCTGACTACTTTCTCATATCTAATTTGTGTAGCACCATGCCATCCTTTCGGTAACTACTTTCTCATAGCTAATTTGTGTAGCACTATGTCATTCTCCCGGTGACTACTTTCTCATATTTGATTTATGTAGCACTGTGCATCTTCTTGGACTACTTTCTCATATCTAAGTTACGTAGTACTGTGTTTCGGTGACTCCTCATATCTAATTTGTGTAGTTCCTTGCGTCTTACTAGTGATAGTGATACTCTCTCTCCCGTGACTAAAATAACATATGTCTGCCTTGTTCTATCTATGGTTGTTGTTTTCCATTGGTCTTGTAATCTATTGGACATTAAGAATGTTTTTCTCTACGATGATCTCGAGGAAGAAGTCTATAGAGAGAAACTACCTGGTTTTGTTGATGGGGCGGGGGAGTCTAGTAACCTTGTATGTTGATTGTGCAGGTAATTTTATGGTATGAAAGTCTTCTCAAGCTTGGTTTGGGAAGTCAACACAGTAATGCAGGAGTTTGGCATGACTCGTAGTGGAGCTGATCACTCTGCGTTACATCGTATCCAGTATTTCATGAGAAGACTAAGCACATTGAGATTGACTGTCAATTTTGTGAAGCCGAGTGATCAACATGCAAATATCTTCATCAAGCCCTTACTGGTCCTAGTATTAATTACATCTATAACAAGCTAGGTCCACATGACTTGTATGCACCAACTTGAGGGGGAATGTTAGAATATGAATAGGAACAAGAATAATATATACAATCCCACTTAGAATAGGAATAAGAATAGAAGTAGAAATGGTATAGAGAATCCTACTTGGAAAAGGATTATAATGTAGGGTGTGTTTGGTATGAAGGAAAATGTTTTTCATGGAAAATGTTTTCCTAGAAAATGTTTTCTTGGAAAACGAGTGAATTTCTAACTTATTTTCTGATGTTTGGTTGGTGAGTAGAAAATATTTTTGAATGTTTGGTTGATGAATGAAAAATATTTTTTAGAAAATATTTTTATTTTTGGCTCGAGACTAGAAAATACTCTTTAGGAAAATAATTTCTGATCTGAAAATCAACCCCGATAATTGATCTAGGACCCGACCTGACACCCGAACTAAGACAAGACTCCGATGACTGTTCCAAAATCCGACCTTGAGATCTGACCCAGGACCTGACCTAGGAAAATATTTATTAAAAACAAAATTTTTTGATGGGTTGGCGGCTGGGGGAATGGGGTGGGGGTACGGGTGGCATAAAAAATGAAAATTTTAAAAATTGAAATATTTTTCAAAAATAATTTTTTAAAAAAAA
>JAJONR010005821.1:0-48256 GCA_029582245.1 Solanum etuberosum | reverse complement strand
CAATTAAGCAAGAGAGGAAACTTTGATTTCTAAGAGAGCCTTTGAGCTAAGTTTTTGAGCAATTATCTCAAACCACAGAAAGAAGTTATGTTTTTAAATATATGAGCTAGTATATTTTGGGAGTAGTATTGAGCACCGATATGGGGGAGAGTTCAGACAACTCACAGCCCCCATAAACCATGTAGCCATCATGGGTAGAAAAGGGTCATACTTTTTAGATGATTCCATAGTGCTTTTTAGCATAGACTAGTGGATCCACTTTGTAGTTAGGTTCTATACCCCCGACAAGGTATAAGACGGCCCTGGCAGCGTGAGGCAAAACGTTGTATCATCACATAGCTCTTAAGTGATGGTTGTCGGTTAGAGAAATTCCCACAATTATATTTTGTATTCTTATATATTTCACATACAAACAGAGTTTAAATTGTATCCTTGCATACAAACTGAGTTACCATTGTATTTCTAAATACGCAGAGTTGTTATCCATGTTTTAAAAGTTTTTCTTTATATTGCATTTATATTATTGCTTTATATTGAAATGAGTTGAGACCAGGTATGTTCTTCGAGTTCCTTTCAAGCTTATGTCTTGTTTTAGTATTCCCCTCGCATGCTCGTACATTCAATGTACTGATGCCAGTTGGCCTGCATCTTTTTATGATGCAGATTCAGGTAACCAGGATCAGCATCCAGCACATCGTTGATCCAGTTGAGCTTCAGAGTTATTGGTGAGTCTCCTTGCTTCTGGAGGATCCTTTTTTATTGTTTTATCAGTTAGTTCATTAGGATGTCGTGGGTCTTGTCCCGACGTCCCTCTCAGTTGTTAGAGGCTTTATAGACAGTTAGTTATTGTTAGTTCTTGAGTCTTTTCCATTTTTCAGTATTGATGTTGAGACTTTAGTTGCCATTTTGGCTAGTTGAATGTTTCTTTTATGGCATTCTAAGTTTATTGCATGAGTTTATCTTTTGAGACTGTTTCATGTTATTTAAGTCTTCTGCTATGAGTTAAGCCAGGCCAAGGGTTCGCTTGGGGCCAATAATGGTTCTCAAGTGCCAGTCCCGCCCGGGGTGTAGGCTCGGAGCGTGACAGTACTCAAGGAAACTTAATCCTAATATTAGCAGTGTAATTGGCCATACCACGACCCAAAACTCTAACTACGCTACAACTAGCAGTATATTTGCCTCTAATTAAGTTTTAATGTAAATATCCTTTTTATCGAAAAAAATATATGTGTATAGGTTGAAAAATGACTAAGCAACCCTTACCTCAAGCTCCTCACATTACCGCGGTATATATATATAAATAAAGATAGTAGTAACATATAATAAAAACAAATATAAATATAAATATAATAAAAATGAAAAAAGGCTCAAAACTATCCTTAAACTATCCGAAATAGCTTAAATATACCCTTAAACTATATTTCGGCTCAAAAATACCCTTCCCGTCAAACTATTGGGCCACACCTACCCTTTTAGTTAACAGAAGTATTCATGTGTGTATTAATAACCACATGGACGCCACATGGACTCTACATTGCACGCCAAACAGACCCCACCTCCACATAGACGAATTAAATTCCTAATTTCACTCTTTCCCCCCCTCATTTCATCCTTTCCTTAAAATCAATTTCACATCTTCTCCCTCATTTCATCACTTTCTCCATCAAAAGACCTAATTAAAAACTTTATTCACCACATAGATTTCGAAACAATGTCAGAATCCTCTATGAATGACATCTTCTTGCATACGATGTTTCAAGTGAATTGATAGAGGATTCTCACATTGTTTCAAAATCTATGTGGCGAATGAAGTTCTTAATTAGGTTTTTTGATGGAAAAAGTGATGAAATGAGGGAGAAGATGTGAAATTGATTCTTAAGGAAATGATGAAATGTGGGGGAAAAGAGTGAAATTAGAGATTTAATTCGTCTATGTGGAGGTGGGGTCTGTTTGACGTGCAATGTGGAGTCCATGTGACATTTAACACACACATGGATACTTTCATTGACTAGAAGGGTAAGTGTAACCTAATAGTTTGACGGAAATGATATTTTTAAGTTGAAATATAGTTTAAGAATATATTTAAGCTATTTCGAATAGTTTAAGAATAATTTTAAACATTTTCTGTGATAAACATGTAGTTAAACTGGTTGGCCAAAAAGAGGACCACCCCCACCTCATTTTTATTATCGAATGGTCTGTATTCGCCCAAACTATCGTATATCCCCTAGGCGAGAAGCCATTTCCCGTCTCTGTTAAGCGAGGGTTTAGCAAAACCCCAAACATGGCTTCGAGGTTCATCTCCCTCCTGGCCACTCCATTTCCCACATTCCTCAATCACCTACGACGCCCCTCTTTCCTCCACCTTCGTCGTTTGGCATGCGGTTCTCGCCGCTTCACAGTCTACAGTCACCCCCATATATCCCCTCTTTCACCCTCTCAACAACAATTCCATGCCCAACCCATCAATAATAACACCACCCCACTCGACTCTTATGCTTCTTCTTTTACCTCCCACCCTTGGCCTGAATGGCGTAGCTTAATTACTCTTCTTACTGGCAATGACCAGCTACCTCCTGCAGTGGAGGACTCCTTCGTCGCATACGAGGAGTTGTCCCAAGACTTCCTTCGTGCTGCTAGCCTCTGCTTAGATTTTGCACGGGAGCGCCCAAATTTCATAGGGTTTGATTTCATATCTTAAATTTTATCTATCTGTGTTTGGGAATTCTCAACAATGTTACTTTTCTTAAGAACTAAAATAGTATATGACATAACTAAGAAAGGTTATAGGATTATTTTGGTTTGCAGCATGAGCAAGAGTATTGGTTACTTATTGGTTGTTAAGTAATGATTCAGAGGCCTATATGAAGATAATACTAGGAAGAAAGAATCAAATGCAGTGAGGACAGAGAGAGTGAGATACGGAAGTAAATAATCAAGGATATATGCAGATATGACATTTCCTTTGACTAAGTTTGTATGGGAGGGTATTATTTAGAAGTATTTCATGCATTACTATGCGAGTATGTATGCTGAAGATTGAATATATCTTGTATATCACATATTTGATTCATCTAAATTTACTAATGATCAAATCTTGAAATTTGTAGATGTTTGATTTCTGAAATGTCTATGCCAAGAAAATTTAACACTTCTCCAAAATATAAATTCTGCTCTAAGCACTTTGCTTTTGACAAAACACTGAAATGTAGGTTTCAGATATTTGTAAGATAAAATAAACATTACTTTCATCTTTGTGTGCATCTGTTTCATGTAATGCAGGTTGCTTTCAAGGAGGGATATTGAGGCCGTTGTATCAAATGGGACACCATTTTTGTTCAAAGGTGCTCTGGAGACGGCAAGAAGAATGAGGGCATTCTTGGGTATTGACGGGAGCACTGTAAGCACAATGCTATTCTTATTTGACAGTAATATATAGTATTCTGTTGTCGTTACAATGGTTCCTTCATCAAATAAGTTAATTTGAAGGATTTGTACATATTAAAAGAAGGTTTAATATAGGATTTACTTAGTCCAATCAATTTGGAAATAAGCTTAAGGGTTCAGTTACATTTGTGGACATTATATCTACTTAAAATAATTTTATGTTTTGATTGCAAACTAAGCAAAGTTGGATCTATTCAAGGTTGAGGTTCCTTTTATTGACCTCAACTGTGCTCAAAGCTAAACTACTTAACTTGATGAGACATTTTTTATACTTAAGCTTATTTAGATATAGTAAGGTAATTCTATTTGTGAGTATTGGTAGAACTTAAGTTGATGCCCAATTTTTACTTTGGTTGAGGCTAGGGAATACTTCTTTTGGTGCCTTACAATCCTGTTAACTGCAATCCGAAAACTTGTAAGGGGGTTATATTGACACTTAAATCTGGTTGGTCAAGCTACTAAAAACTACTTATTCGATAAAACATTTGTCAAATAATTCTTTAGAGAAGTACTTTTAGAGAAAAGCAGTTTCTGTTTGACCAATTCATTTGAGAAGTGTTTTTTTTAAGTATTTGAAAAAACAAGTTGTGTTCGATCAATCTTTCCAAAAGGTGCTTTTAAGTGTCAAATTACTAAAAAGGAAAGGATTAAAGTTCTTTTTATAATTAATATTATTTGTTTGAGAAAAAGTAACTAGTATTATAAACAAAGGAGTACTCAGGAAGTATTCCAGTAATACTTACAATCAGAAATACAAAAGTGTTGCTGTTTTCCTATGAACTCATAAGTAGTCTAAAATACTAGGGATATCCTCAGCTTCATGCGGATATTTATGGTTACACCAAAAATAGAATAGAGCTAAACAATTTAGCTTCATCTTCTCCATAGAGCAACTCTTGTTCTCAAAACATCTTTGATTCCTTTCCAGCCAAATAGTCCACCAAATACAGGCTGGGACAATCTTCCATCTCTCCCTGTACCCGGACTGATTTCCATCCCGATTCCAACATGCCAAAGCTTCCTTTATGTTTCCTGGCATAGATCAACTGATGCCCCGTATATTGATGAAAATCTGCCACAAAGTTTCACCGTCTCCTTACTGTGTAAAAAGAGATGATTTATTGTCTCTACCTGACATTCACAAAAAAAGCATCTAGAGCACAAATGGAGGCCCTTCTTCATATAGTTATCCTGCATGAGAACAACCTGTTTTGCTATAAGCCAAGTAAGCCCGGCCACTTTGAAGGGCACCTTAACTTTCATGATCATTTTCCATATCTAGTAGCTTGGTTAAGTGTGTGCCCTCTGGGAGTTTCTATAAGCTGATCCAACTGAGAATCTCCCCTGTTTATCTGGAACCCAAAAAAGTTTTTCTGCACTGTTACTGAGTTCCTTACATTGCTCTAGAATATTTAGAAATTCAATCATCTCTCCTGAACCTCAAGTTCCAACCCTGAGGATCTCTCATTTCTTTGACAATAGCCACTTTCTGTAGACTCAAGCTGAACAAGTCAGGGAAACTAGAGCTTTGAGTGGAGCCTGTCCCACCCAAACTTCCTCTCTTCCACCGCCTCCTATCTTAATTGTGCACTTGTATATAAGTTTTGGCCATAAATTTTTGATTGTCCTCCACACTCCAGTGCCATATTGTTGTGTTGCTATTTTGCTGATCCACCTTGTGTCCTTGTCTCAATTCCATATCTAGCCTTAATGGTATCTTTCCACAGTGATTGTTCTTGAGATGAAAACCTCCACATCCATTTCATTAGCAAGCTATGATTTTGTAACTTCTGATTCCTTGTTCTTAACACCCCTCCTTTCTTGTTTACTTAAACTTGATCCCACTTGACCAAGTGAAACTTGTGATTATTAGGATCACAGTTTCCTTGCCAAAGAAAATTTCTTCGGATGACATCTAATCTGTCTCTTACACTTGCTGGCATAGGGTACACTAGCATCACGTAGGTAGGCAAAGCACCAAGAACACTATTGATGAGAGTAACTCTACCACCATGGGATAGATACTACCTTTTCCAATTGGCAAGCTTCTTCTCGCATTTCTCTAGTACATTGTTCCATATGCCTTTTGATTTGCTCTTATCTCCCCAAGGGATTCCCAAATATATTGTGGGCAGCTCCCCTATCTTTCCTCCCAAAATATTCACCAGACTTGTCAATCCTAGGTACCTCATTCATTGGATAGATGAAACTTTTGCCCAAATTGATGTGAAGACTTGAGGTTGCTTCAAACAATACCAGTATTATTCTTAAAAGCTTGAGTTGGCTGATGTCTGCATCACAAAATATTAGAGTGTTATCAGCATATTGGAGATGTGAGATGGCTAGACTCTGTCTATCCTCCATGTTTGCATTGAAGCCCCTTATCCAGCTGTTTGTTTGGGCTGTTCTTAGCATATCACTGAGACCTTCCATTGCCAAGAGAAAGAGAAAAGAGATAATGGATCCGCTTGTCTCAGGCCTCTCTCAGATGAGAAGAAACCTGTGGGAGAGCCATTAATTAAAACTGAAAATTTCACTATAGTGGTGCAAAATTGATCCAATTTATCCATCTTTCCCTTGAACCCATGTTTTCCAAAGTATTCCATAGGAAACCCCGATTTAAGTGGTCATAGGCTTTCTCTATATCTAGCTTACAAAGAATGCCTGGGACCTTGCTTATTTTCCTCACATCTACACATTCGTTGGCAATCACAATAGCATCCATGATCTGCCTGCCCTTAAGAAATGCCATCTAATGTGCATCTACCAGTTTCAATAAATGCCATCTAATGTGCATCTACCAGTTTTGAAAAGACTTTTTTCAGCCTTTCAGTCAACAATTTTGAGTTGATCTTATATATGCTACCTATTAAGCTAATATGTCTGAAGTCTTTCGGTTCTTTGGTCCCCAATCTTTTTGGGATCAAGGCTACGAAGGTGGCATTGAAACTCCTTTCAAAAAATGGTCTGACTATGAAAGTTCTGAACTGCTGCCGCTACTTCTTTGCTTACTATCTCCCAGCAATTGGTAAAAAATGCCATGGTGAATCCATCCGGTCCAGGTGCCTATTCCCGCGCACATGCCATAACACATTCTTTAATCTCAGCCTCACTGAACTGACATTGTAGTATTAAATTGTCTTCTTCACTGATAACAACACCTGATCTATGGTTGAATGGAGATCTCCATATCTCTGATTCTATATACAAATTCTGATAAAATTTGACAATCTCCTCTCTATCACTGATGAATCCCCTGCAGGAACACTTGCAGGAAATCCTCCATTTTCACTATAAACTTTAATGCTTTGTGATATTTAAAAAGAAGTTGTAATCTGTCGAAGGGTTTGTGTGATATTTCAGTGCCGAGTGGTTTCCTTCTTTAAGATGGAACGCCTAGGTATGACTTCCAAGTTGTCTTTGTGTTTTACATTGAAGAACTTTAGGTAGTTAAACTTAAAAATAGGTGTCTTATGATGCAACTGCTTTGTTTAATGAATTTGTTTTTCTTCCTTTGAATTAATCCTCTAGGAAGTAATACATCTGGCCAAAGTAATCTCTAGCTATCTTGTGTCTTGTAATTTGCTTCTTACACCTCTTGACTATTCCTTGACCCCTTGGAGAAAACTGAAGGAAATACTATATTGAGCTTGCATCAACAATTTTTCTTTTTTCATTTTTTTTTTGAGTTACTGAAATAACTGTACCTTTAAGTACACATCTGATATAGTGTTGCTGAACATTGTTTTTCCTCTTACTTTTTGGTTGTTTATTTTATATTTGAAATTTTATCTTGATTGAAATATCAGGTGCTGGATCATGACAACGCTAACACGGTTGATCTCATGAAATACATATTAAGTTACGCAAGTAAACCCACTGTTTCTTCAGAAAAAAACTCCCTCTATAGCAGGGAACTTATAGAATCATCTTGCCGGAATCTTTTGCGTGAGTTGGTTGAAGTGAGCTGCGGAGCTCCAGCAGTGAACCTGCCTCCTGCAGAGCAATATGATTTTTCAGGTAGATATGGACAAACACCAAGGCCTATTAGACAAAATATTGTAATGAAGAGAGGCGACTGGATATGCCAAAAGTATGTACAATTTTCTTGTTCTGGCCTTTCTTGTTTCTAATTTTTTTATTGGTTTGTAGTCTGTTACTATTTCAGCTTTGTGGCCCCATTTTCTTTTTAGGAGACGAGGGTAATCCCACTTATAGTGACCCTTCATTTTCTTTGGTGAATTCCATTAGGACATGAAAAAACATTTAACTCTCCTATTAATAATCATACATTAAAGATATTCATGCATAAAAGATATATCTTGAGGAGATGAGAGAATATCCCATTTTCTTTTTGATAATCAAGAAATCCGTCTGTGATCCGCCCTTTGGACCAAGCCCCCAAGGCCTAGCTCGAGTGGCAAAAGGTGGAGGATTTGTGGCTTAGGTCGCAGGTTCAAGCCCCACACCATGCAAAGCGAAGCCCGGTATTTAAGTGGAGAAGGGTAGAGGGGCGGGCCCATTATCCACCGAGTTAAGAAGGGAAATCCCATTTTTAGTGGTCCATTTTTTGATGAATTCCGTTAGGATATCAAAAAGCAATATATTCTCCTATTAATATCCATGCATAAAAGGTTCCCAATGTGCTTGAAGATAATCACAAGACTATGATATGTAGTATATAATTTATTTCTCTTTTTTGTTATTTGTTCCTCACCTTTTATACTGTATTAAGCGTCTTGTTTTCCATGAGTAAAGACTTGAATACGTAGAATCTATTCTAGAAATCTGCTGATTTAGGTTACTGTGGCAAGTAATCTTATGGATCTGTGGATACTGTAGTACCTTACCTAGTCCTGTCTAGAATTTGGAGATAAGAGGGGGATAGGGTGCTGCTGTTGTTCTTTGGCATAAATATTATGGTTGAAATGGAATTTGGTATGCAATCACTTCGGATCAACATTTTCAGTCCTTCTGAGATTAGACAGAAAGTTGAATATTACTTTCTGCTTTGTAAAGATATGGCACCTGGGCCTAACTCAACCCCAAAAGCTAGCTCATGAGGGGAGGAATGCCCATGTCTATGTAAGGAGACCACCAGTCCATTCCCAACCAATGTGGGACTTTTTACCCACTCTAACTCTCCCTTCACGCCCAGGTCCAATTGGAGCGTGGGTTGAGAGCCCAAACGGGGATGGACCTGACTCTGGTACCATGATGTAAAGATACGACACCTGAGCCTAACTCAATCCCAAAAGCTAGCTCATGAGTAGAGGATTGCCCAAGTCCATATAATGAGACCACCAGTCCATTCCCCAACCAATGTGGGACTTTTTACCCACTCCAACACTTTTGTTGTCTTTCAAGCTATTTCTTTCATATACTTCTACCTCTAGCTCTACCAAATAAGGGAATGTGCTGACCCCAAAGTAAAATTATTTCTGTCCTTCTCCTTCCCTTATTCTTAAGCTTGTTAATTTCTTGGTTCTTGTACTTTGATGATCTTTAACGGTCCAAGTCTGCATGAATATTGAACAGGTGCAATTTCATGAACTTTGCAAGAAACAACAAATGCCTTGAATGTGAGGAACCTAGACCAAGGAGACAGCTGACAGGCGGGGAGTGGGAATGCCCTCAGTAAGCACTAATAAGTCTCTTGTTTATGTATTTCAGTCATTAGCTCTATGCAAATCATTATCATGTAGGACATGTTTTTTATTATAACGTTGATATCACAGATGTTATTTCTTCAATTATGGGAGAAATGTTGTCTGCCTGAGATGCGACCTCGGACGACCAGCTGGGGCTTCACCTAGAACTACCCACTCCAGTGCAGAGGATGGGTACAATGGGAACTCTGCGTATCCAAATGGAATTGATCTTAAGTTGGCTGAGAATGAGGAGAAGGCACAGCGGTGGTTTTCTAAGATTTCTCAGATGAACAATGCCTCTGATATGGATAGTGCAGCAGCTGACGAAGACTTTCCTGAAATAATGCCGCCGAGGGAAGGAGAAAATAAGTTTGTTGTGAGCACAAGGAAAACACCCCTGGAAAGGAGGTTGGCCAACACTCAATACGAAAGAAACTTTGGTTACAATGGTATCCCAGAAGGTAACACTTTGACTGGTGGTGCACATAGTATCCTTGACACATCAATGAAGCAGAATATGGATAAAGTATCTGGAGCAAGTCATAAGGGCATTGCTGCAGACAAAAATAGTGAGTCAGCCATTCACCATAGTGGAAGAGGTTCTAACTATGTTCCTTTTGTGCCATTACCAAAAGACATGTTTCAGAAAAATAATCCAACTTCAGTGATGTATGAGAAAGTAAAGGAAGAAGTTGGTGTCTCTCACACTCCTGAGGTTAGTCACCAAACATGTTCAGCAAGTCTTGGCAATGACTTTGGGAAGTCCATGGAAAAGTTGCAGTCAAATGACCCACTCAGTGAGGATAAAGAGAGAGAACAAGCTGAGAAGTCAGAAAGTTGGTTCAAGAAAATCGCAGAGCTGCATGATGTCAAAGACTTACCGAGTTCCATCTCCGATGATGACTTCCCAGAGATCATGCCAATGCGTAAAGGAGAAAATAGATTTGTTGTTAGCAAGAAGAAAGACCGGTCTTTGACTTCTCCAATGTACAAAAGACAAGTGGCCATGGAGCAAGCAAACAACAGTAGCTTTGTCCCATTTGTTCCCTTCCCTCCAGGCTACTTTGCGAAAACGGACACACAACAGGAAGATATCACAAATTCGTCCTCTCTGTCTAGGGTTGGAACTTCATCTACATTCAGCAACTCAGATCACAAGGGATCACCCATGAATCCTCTTTCCAAAACCTATTGTGAGAAGGAAGATGTAGAGAAGACACATCAACAGTCAGATGATGCTGGGTTTTTGTTCAGAGATACTATCACTGCACAGACTCCTGTTGATCAATTTACGAATTCAAGGTTTGCAAGTCCAAATTTCTCTGGGGATCAGGGGGTCCCTTGTGTTGGAAATTCAGTTGAAACCTCTCTTGCTTTAGATGCTCGCAGCACTGATAGTAAAGACAGAAGAAACTCCGTGAAAGAGGATGTATCCCCATTCGAGACTTTGGGACTAGGTTCAACCAAGCTGCCTCGAAACCAGAACGTCAGAAATGGATGGACAGGAAAGAGTTTGGAGGGGTCTGCTGTGAAGGAAACAGATCCGTTAGACATGTCTGAAGAAGCCAAAGCTGAGAGGTGGTTCCAGCGTGTTGCTCAGATAAAAGACATATCTGAATTGAGTCAGATCCCAGATGAAGACTTCCCATCTATTATGCCAATGCGCAAGGGAGTTAACAGATTTGTGGTGAGTAAGCGGAAAACTCCTCTTGAGAGAAGGTTGACATCTACTCAGTATCGGAGAAATCTTCCCGTTGCGACTTCTGATCCCATGAAAAGAGAAAGGGACAATAGTGATAAATGAACCTGCACAGATACGGTGCCAAAGTTTTTGCAAGCCAGATTTTTTCAGAGCATTCAAGCTAAGGGCTCGATTGGTAGTTGGATAAGAAACAAGTTATTCATGTATTAATTTCTGTATAACTTATACCGTGCCTGCTAGATAGATAGGAAATAAGTTATTTATGTATAAAATTAATACAATGTTTGATTGACAATTTAGAAATCTGCATAATTAATACATGTAAAAGTTACAAGGCAATTTATGTATTATTTTATGCAAGATCAAAGGTGGAATAACTAATATATGAATAATCAATCCCTGCATAAAATAATATATAGATTTACTATAACTAATTTCTACATTATTGATATTGTAAAATTCTAACTAGCTACCAAACAGCCCCATATAAATAATAGGCAATAAACTAAAAATGTGCAACTTCAGACTTTTTATGGCTTATTCACGGTATCAATAACTAATTGCGTGTGTATATATATTCTCAACATAAAATATCCAATTTAGTGAATATATATATATATATATATTTTTATTATTTTTTTTTATTTTATATATATATATATATATATATTATTTTTTTTTATATATTTTTTATATTTTTTATATTAAATAATATTAAAAGCAAACACTTTTTCCTATTTAATGGTTGTGACTTTTCCTAATGGTTGCAATTTTTCAAAAGAATTGTGACTTTTTCGATGATTAGTGGCCTTTTCGAAGGGTTGCGACTTTTTTGATAAGACAATTAATACATATTCATACTATCATCTGTTGGTTATATAGAAGGGTTTCCTCATATTTTTACACTATGTATTTCAAAGTTTTTTGTCCTTCTTCCTCTTAAAATACCTAATTTAGTATATCTTCTATGAATTTGGGGGATGATTTAGGCCTAAGTGAGGTCTTGGTTGAATTTTCAAAGGTCATGAGCTTGATTTAGACTTTTTAGGAGTTATGCTCCTTTTCTCTGACTTTCACAGATGTCGGGGCAAGGAAACCTCGGATTTATGTTTCGATGGTTTCATTGAGCCTGGAACGTTGAGTATAGTCAAATTGCATATATGGTTTGTGTGTGTACGGGGTTCCGAACGAATCTTACGGATCCTTTTGATGATTTGAGAGTTGGCTGATATTTTTGGTGTATGATAGAAATAGATTGTGTGACTTTAGACATTGTTCGAAAAGGGAAGACCCAAGTCTTGGATTGACTATTTGATTGAATTAAGGCATGTGATCTTCTAAACCTTGTAAATTTAGTAGAATTGTGTATTTCCCTTCATTGTGTGTGTTGGAGAGTAATGGAAATGAGGTGAATGGTTGATTGTTCTACTTGATTAATCGTAATGAATAAAAAAGGGTATTAATGAAAAGGCAACATATTGATCATAATGCTTTTTGAATTGCCTTGTTGTGGACTCTATTTGGTTGATTTATAAAATGCTTTAATAAGATGAATGTGGACTTTAATTGCTTGAGTTGTTGTCTCTTCCTTACTGTGTGAATTAATTATTTACATTAATTGTTGTACACCGTGATGAGACATGTGAAATAAAGCCGGAGGAAAATTATTCCAGCTAGTGATTTGATATCAAGCCGAAGGGAAATGGTTTCGGATAGTGATATGATATAAAGCCGAAGAGAAATAGTTCTGGCTAATGAAATGATATAAAGCCGAAGAGAATGATTTCGGCTAGTGATATGATATAAAGCCGAAGGGAAATGGTTCTGACTAGTGATGTGATATAAAGCCGATGGAAAATGATTCTTGCTAGTGAAATTGTGCTGAAGGAAAATGGTTCCGACAATAGTTGACTATTGTGATTTGATGCACTCTTGTACTTGTGATTGATCTACTAGTTACTTTTGATTATCTACTTGTTACTTGTGATAGTCATACTTGATACGTGTTGGTTGTTGAACTGTGACTATTGAACTGTGTGGTTAAGCCTTGTAAACTATGTACTGTGAAATTGTTAGGTTGGATTGATTTCTATGCAGGTTGTAGTTTGAGGAGGTTTGGTTGGGGATGGAAGGAATATTCGATTTCTAGCTAGTTTGCCTTGTTTATTAAGTTGCTTGCTGAGTACCGTGTTGGTTGGTACTAAATCCTTGCTTCTACACTTTTGTAGGTTCCGAGCCCAATACCGTATGATTTCTCTTCTTCTTCTTCTCCCATTCTGAGACTTGTTATAGGACATTGAGAGGTAGCTACTTTTCATCCTGGCGCTCTTGTTCATTATTTTATGCTTTATTATATTTGAGAAACAAAGACATTGAGACTTGTAATTATCTTTAAATTCGGTACTTTATGTATTAGTGGCTTGTACACGTGTAACACCTCGAATCTCATAAGGGAGAAAATCCTAGTTTTTTAGAAAACTGGTGCCAGTACCAAGGAACCACCTACGGACAGTAGGTAGAACCACGGACCGTAAGTGGGGCCGTGGTTGGCCAGTTCAAGTTCCCTTAAGAGTCAAGGTTCCAGTACTTAGCGACGGTTGATATACCATGAGTTTACGGTATTTTTAATGCGTTTCACTTAGATTTTGTGTGTGTCTTGGACTATTTTGGATTAGAACTGATGTTTTGTGTATAATGTTTGCAGGAAATAGGCTTGGATGCGGTTGATGAAGACGCAAGCTGAAAAAGTGCAGAAATGACCACCCACGACGCCACCCATGGACCGTAGGTCCAACCACGGGCCGTGGATGGGCAGTCGTAGGTCTTGGCCTGGAGGTTAAGTTCCAGTAACTCAAACCACGGAGTGCCAGGACGGACCGTAGTCCATTCCACGGACCGTGGGTGAGGCATCCTAGGTAGAACATCAGGGAATTCTGACAAGTGTGGAACCACGGAGCAGGACGATAGACTGTAGGTCGACCCACGGTCCTTCCTGCACGTCCGTCATTGATGATCTGAGAGTTGAAGGTTCTAGCACCTGATGAAAGTTTCTAAGTGTTGAGCCACAGAGGGGACCTACGGACCATAGGTCGACCCACGTTCCGTAGGTCGAAGCGTCGTTTGAAATCGCGTCCTCCCAGTTATTTCCTTATTTTGTTTCCTGTTTTATTTAGGATTTGTTTTCTATAAATAGGAGTTATAAACCTCATTTTTAGGGGTTAGACATTATTGTAAACTCTTAGTTTTTGGTGTTTTGGGAATTAACTTGCAAACTTTAGCAATTTGATTTCAGGAATTCGTTTGATACAATTTTCACTTTGAATTTGAATTCAAGATTCGGGTTTTCATCTATTCTACTTGTTAGTTCATGAATTCTTTTAAACTAATTATGAATTGTGATCATTCAAGCATGAGTAGCTAAATCCACACTAGGGTTGTGGGAACCATGAACAATTAACAAAGTATGAATAATAATTAAGTAATTCTGGAATAGTGTTGATGCATGTATTGCTGATTCTTTCACTTTAAAGTCTTTTTAACGAGTGCACGCGTTAGAACTCGCCTCGTTGCTACTTGCCGAACCAAGGAGGTAGTTAATGAGAAAAAAAATTAACAACAAAGATTTAGTGGATGCTATCTAATAGTCTAATATCAATTGGAGTGAGGGTGAAAACTAAGTTATACATTGATGTGATGACTAATATGAGGTAAAAGGTGAGGTTTAGTAAAGCAAACACTCGTAGCCGGACCAAGGTGCGAAGTGAAATTCCCTACTTGGAGGACCAATCACTTAGGGATACCTAACTTTCCAACTTTGCACGTAAAACACTAGGAAATGATTACTATTATTAGGATTACTGCGTTAAGAGCTTATGGAGAACACATACGCCCTAGTTTCTTTCTCATATTGATACAACAAAGTTGAATCTTGTCTACTTGTTACTTAAGCATTCTAAACTGTTAGTTATGAAATCCCCCTATTTACTTTACTTCGGAAATAATTTGGCTAAATAGATATAATTGTTAGTTAAAGTTAAGTCTGAACCATTTTCCTCGTGGGATCGACCCCAACCTACAAGTTGGGTTCTTTACTTGATAACGATCGCCTATACTTCTTTAGGGAGGTGTAATTTGAGCGTATCAAATTTTGGCGCCGCTGCTAGGGAATTTGGCTTTTAGATTAAGTTTAACTACATTATTGAACTTTAGTCAAGTATTTCCTAATTTTACGTTTTTTTTTTGTTTTTGTCTTCTACAGGTTTCTACTCTAGTGTATAGCAATTTGATTTCCGGAATTCATTTAATACAATTGTCACTTTGAATTTCAATTCAAGATTCGGATTTTCATCTATTCTACTTGTAAGTTCATGAATTCTTTTAAACTAATTATGAATTGTGATATTTCAATCATGAGTAGCTAAATCCACAACTAGGGTTGTGGAAACCATGAGAAATTAATAACGTATGAATAATAATTAAGTAATTCTGAAATAGTGTTGATGCATGTATTGTTGATTCTTTCGTTTAGAAATCTTTTTAATGAGTGCACGCATTAGAACTCGCCTCGTTGCTACTTGCCGGATCAAGGAGGTAGTTAATGAGAAAAGAATTAACAACAGAGATTTAGTGGATGCTATCTAATAGTCTAATATCAATTGAAGTGAGGGTGAAAACTAAGTCATACATTGATGTGATGACTAATCTGAGGTAAAAGTGAGGTCTAGTAAAGCAAACACTCGTAGCCGGACCAAGGTGCGAAGTGAAATTCCCTACTTGGAGGACCAATCACTTAGGGATACCTAACTTACAAACTTTGCACGTAAAACACTAGGAAAAGATTACTATTTTTTGGATTACTGCGTTAAGAGCTTATGGGGAACACATACACCCTAGTTTCTTTCTCATATTGATACAACAAAGTTGAATCTTTTCTACTTGTTACTTAAGCATTCTAAACTGTTACTTAGTTATAAAATCCCCCGTGTTTACTTTCCTTCGGAAATAATTTGACTAAATAGATGTAATTGTTAGTTAAAGTTAAGTCTAAACTATTTTCCTCGTGGGATCGACCCCAACCTACAAGTTGGGTTCTTTACTTGATAACGATCGCTTATACTTCTTTAGGGATGTGTAATTTGAGCGTATCAACGGTTCACCAGATGGTTCGTCATTCAATGCACGAGCCGTAGGTAGGTCTCGTAGGTGAGTCCCAGACTTAGAGGAATTTCAGGATTGAAAGATGAGACCTACGGCCGTGGTCCACAGTCCGTGGATGGAACCATAATCCGTAGGTGGGGTCCTGTCGTTAGGGTCCAAGTTTTTGTGGTCTCTGATCTCACCCACGGCCGACCAGTACGGTCCGTGGTTGGACCTACGGACCGTAGGTAATGGTCAACAACTATTCAGAGAAAAATAACTTTTGGGTCAACTTCAAACGGTCATATCTTTTAGCACAAAATGAATTAGATGGCCCACGACCTATCAAATGAAAGATAATTGAATCCTCTTTCCAACGCATCGAGTATCCTAAAATCCAAGCTCGGAGTAAAAATTTATGCTTGTTTTAGTGAAGCCCTGTCGATCAGAGCACAAACAACGAGCCAGTTGACGGGCAGTAGTTCAAACGACGGTCCGTCAGTCCCGTAGTAGATGGCACTTCGTCAGTTTTAAGTCAGGGCCGTTTTGGTCTTTTTTCCTATGCATTAGGCACTTAAACTACGTCGTTTGATGCCTAAACTACGTTATTTTACTCAATGTAAGCCTAATAATCTAGTCAGACATACCCAGAATCCTCATTCTCCAAATAATCATCCAAGTTAGAACGAAAAGAAGAGAAAGAGGCGTGGGTTTCTTTCAAGAACAAACAACAGTGTTCTTCAAAGTCCAGCTCCGAAATCCAAAAGATTTCTCCGTAGATTTCGTAATCAGGTATGTGGGATTTCACTAGTAGGTTCCTTTCATCCATTAGGTCCCTAGAATTTAGTCAGTTCCTTGATTTCACATAACTTGTTTATATCTAGGGTTTGTAAAAGCTTGGGAATTGTGGTGATTTCAGCTGCTATAGTATCCATAGTCTAAATAACATATTTTCTTGGAAACGTTGCTTAATTACTCGTATAAAACTCAGAACCCTAGTTTGTGTAAATTCTCTTAGTTCATGAATTATACTTGCTAGGTAAGTTAAATAGAAAATCATGCTTTCGAATGTCACATTCTTAGTATATAAATGTTGCATTCTCAGTTAGCATGTCAGTATTTTGAGCTATTCAGTATGTAACACATCTTAGCTTCACATGTATTCAGTTTGGAGTAGACTTAGCACTGAGTTGGACTAGGGTTCAGCATACCCTCATAGTCCTAGAACTACGTGCCCGTGTAAGATTATAAGTTCCCTCTGTTGGGCATCAATATCAGTGATCACTCCACATTCATGCCTTTATACCCCTGGCAAGGTATATTGGGTCCTCTCGATGGGGATTATATATCGGACACCACGTTTAGCTCACGTGGTTTATGTCAGTTAATAGTAGCTCCCACAGTCAGACTCTTAATGTATTGACCAGGTTTTCAAGATTTACTTCAGTAATCAGTTCAACATGTTATCTTCATGATTAGTACTTGGTCAGTGCATTCAATTTAGTTTTTCAGTTGTACTTCAGTATCTATATCTTTGCGTAGGTTACATCATTGCTCAGTTATGTATTGTTCATCTTATATATCTTTTATTTAGCTTATTATCTATATCCTGCATGCTCAGTACATTCCAAGTACTGACACATACTTTGCACTACTTCATTTCATGATGTAGGTTCAGGCACTCAACATCCAGATCACGCTTAGATCGATTTTGATCCGACTTCAGCAGCTTCAGTGGTAAGTCCTCATACTTCGAGGACAATAGACATGCTTTCCATTTTAGTCTTTATATTCTGTTTTCAGTTTTTGTTAGAGTTAGCTGGGGGCATGTCCCAGCAACCCAACTCAGTTAGAGGCTTTTCAGACATAATAGTAGATTCAACTCGAGTTGTTAGGTGTTGGGTCAATCAACATTAAACTCTTAGTTTATTTCACTTATATTTAGACTATTTGGATTTTTACCCATTTTCAGATATCCACTGTTTTTTTTGCTTCCGCATAGTACATGTTTTACTTTGTCATTTTTAGTATGCTTGATATATGTCAGACTCAGGGTTAACTTGGGTCATTCGTGATCCTAGGTCCCGTGTTACGTCTAGGGGGTAGCCTTGGGGCGTGACAATACGTGACAACTAGGTTTTGGGATTATAATAGAATGAATACGTTTTCCACTTTATATTGTTCTTCCTTTACTTTTTGAATTTCTTTCATTTTGTTGGGTTGAGGCTGACTTGTCTTGGTTAATATAGACAAGTTTCATCACGTCTATTTTTGTATCGTGACAAATTGAAACAACAAATATCATTTGCATGCTTTATCTTTCTTTCTCCTGCATTTATTATTATTATTTATTATTATTATTATTATTATTATTATTATTATTATTATTATTATTTTATTATTATTATTATTATTATTATTATTTTATTTGCTTTATATATTTACCTACATAATTCATATCTAATTACCTATTTAGTTGTTATTCTTAATATTCATAACCTTCATATTTTTCATATTCATAACCTCCAAATATTTATTATCAAACTTTATGATATCTTTTTTGGTGTTCCTCCATCTTTATCTATATAAATTTACTTTTTTTGTTTCATCTGACACCTATCCAAGACTTGTTTATTCCATAATATTTAAAGTAGTGAAGCACTAATATCATCATTGTAATATTTGATTCATGTTTCAGCTTAACTCGATAAAAAAAGCTCTTGAATTTTGATTGGTTATGGAAAAAGGCGTCAACAAGAGCTCAAGAAATTATGTGTTGATTATGTATTTCTTTTTTCCTCTACATTGTTATGATTTAAGTATTAAGAAGGATGTGTATGTTGTATTTATTTTTGGGAAAATGCATAAATTCCCCCTTGAATTTATCTCGAAAAGTCAGATACACGCTTAAACTATCATAGTGACCTATTACACACCTATACTATTCAAAAGTAAATTTTCATACCCCCTAAAACTGACGTGGCAAAAAAATAATATAAAAATAAAAAATAGGCGCGTCAGTTTGAAAATAAAGTAAAAAAAAGAAGTTAGAATCCTCTTTTCCACCCCCTCCACACCTCTTCTTCTTCTTCACACCCAACGATTTTCCTCTTCTTCTTCATTCTTTATTTTCATCACATTTCTTTATTTTTTATCACAATCTTGAAGCACAATTTTTTTTGATTCACAATTAGGTTAATTTTCATAGATTTGTTAGTGAATAATTGTATTTTATCTAGAAAAGTTTTGGTGTATTGTTTCTATCTTTTTCATTTTTTTGACTTTGTTAAAGAAATTTTAGTTGTTAATCAATTTTTGGGTTTGGTGGCAATAACAATTTTATGGGTTTGGTGGTGATGGATGACAAGTGGTAAAAATTAAAAGAGATAATTGAAGGTGGTGAAGAAGAAAAAAATGATATTGATAATGGAGGTGGTGATATTTGGTGTTGGGTGACAAAGAAGAAGAAGAATTGAAGGTGATATAGTGGTGGTGAAGAACAAAATTAATAGTGAAGGTGGTGCCGGTTATGATTTTCAAATGAAATGAGAATTGAACATGGGTGGGATTAGTGATGAAGAAGATATAATTATTAGAGAATTAAAATAATTAATTAGGGATTAATTAGTGTAAAATATAGTTAACAAAGAAAAGTTAATTAATAAAGAAAAGAAAACAAAAAATTATAATTTATGACATAACGCTGACGTAGCGCTGATGTGGCAGTGAGTGTAATACACCACATAATGTGAGAGTGGTGTTACACGTCTCAGGATTGTAATAAATTTACTTTTAAGTAGTAAAGGCGTGTAATATGTCACCGTGATAGTATGAGCGTGTAATTGACTTTTTGGGACAAGTTCAGGAGGGAATTTATGTCTTTTTCCATTTATTTTTTGTACTTACTCTATATTGGACTTTCTAGTTTAATTATTTTAAATTTCTTATTGTCGTAAGCCTGTATTTTTATTTTTGCTCAAATTAGTCATTTATGACTTTATTAAAAAAATTCTAACTACTAACAAAAGTTCAAAACTTACCATTGGTGTTTCTCGTTACACTTTTGAAGATTTATTTGTAATTGATGTATTTTATTATTTATTAAACACATATTTTCACAAAAATTTTAAACATTCTAATGAGTTTATAAAAGTTTACATGGGCCACACGTGTCAAAGTTGGATTACAAAAATGCCCTTCACTAATTTTTTAATTAAGAAAAATACATTACTAATCATCATTTTATATTAAAAGTGGAAAGATTTTAAGTTCAAAGCTGGATTACGAAAATTCCCCTCACTAAGTTTTTAATTAAGAAATTCCTTACTAACTTTTTAAATCCAATAAAAATGACAATTAAACTAGACCAAATACATGATTTCCAAATTATCATTTTCATCTTTTTAATGTGGTTTAATTGTTAGTCCTTTTAACTTTAATACCCATGAAACATTGAATAATTCTTCTGTCTTTCAAACAAATATTATATCAAAACATTTAAGCGTAAAAATATAAATATAAATTTTATAAACATGATAAATTAGAAAAATTAATACATACCCAATAGAAAAAAGGGGAGTTGTATAGCCACGGTAGATGAAAAGGCAAATCAATTGCTTCCCTGCAATTATTTATTTTATATTCATTTGAATTGATTTTCTCTTTTATTGCTTATGAAATAGATGTATTTTCTTTCAAGTTTTCCAATAAATTTTGTAACACCCCGAAAATTTCTAAGCTAAGCCCCAAACCATTCTTTATTTGCCTGTAAAATTTAATCGGGTGATCCTTAAGTTACTCATATGTGTAAATGTCATTTATTTGGTGTTCAAATAAATTTGGATATGATTTAAGGTCACAAGAACCCCCTAGCACAAAGTTGAGTTGAAATCTTCATTTCCGATTAAGTTTTGACATAAGATTCTACTTAGGTTAACTTCAAATGATAATATATCCCAAAACACAATGAATTAGGTGGACTATGACCTACCAAATTAAAGGTCTTTGAATCCTCTTTCCAACGCCTCCAAGTTTGCCTCATTTCATGGTTGGATTAAAAAGTTATAACCATTTTACCAAAGACGGTCAAATCAGAGTTTTCTGAGTCTATGAACGACGACCCCAATCGACGGGTCATGGGTTGAATGATGACCTGTCCTCTAAGGCCGTTGTTAGAGTAATGGGGGTCAACTTTTGGGACCCAAATCCTACGGATCCAACCGATAGGCCGTAGGTGGACCTACTGGCCGTCGTTTGGACCCGTAAATGGACTTTTGAGGATTAAAAACTCAATATAGAATCCACAGATGGGATCTACGGTCCGTGGGTCAAGCCACGACCCTTAGATGGTCCCATGGATAGATTTTGACTTCTTTTAAAAAGGGGTAGTTCAGTCTTTTCCCACCCTCTCTAAGCCTAACCCACGACTTCTTTTCACCTAATTAAGGTCTAAATAGTGTCAAAACATTATTTTACATTCTTTAACACTTCAAAGACTTAGAGAAAGGATTCAAGAGGAGAAAAGCTAGGGTTTTCTATCGTTCTTCGAATTTCATCGATTTCGCCAAAAACTTTGTTCTTCCCAGGTATGTAAGGCTATCATAGTGATGGACTGAGTTCATCCTCACGCCGTACATCTACTTTCTATCAGTAAAGAATAATCTAGATTACATCCTTAGTTTTGATAATTCTTGAGATGAGTTCGTTGTTGAATTCTGAGTTGTTATTCCTAATTTTTGAGTTGTTATATATTAGGTATTGAGATTCTTGAGTTGATTATTCATGCCTATTTTTCAGCATGAACCCTATTATATGAAGTATTCACTGAGTTATTGATGAGAATCTTTTTAACCGAATAATTATTTTAAATTAATTTTCTCATAAGTTAAAAAGGAGTTTTTGAGGAAAGTTTAAAGAGGCATTTTGTGTAAAGCTTAAGGGAATTATTGACTCCCAAATTTATCATTTTTACAGTGAGAAAAGAGAAACTTTGATTTCTAAACAAGTAATGAGTTCAGAGTTAATTCAGAGCAGTTGTCTCTTTTAAGAGGATAGTTGAGCAATTATTTCAAACCAGATAAAGAGTAATGTTTTTATACATTGAGAAAAGGTAAATATTATTGGGATTAGTATTGAGCACCGATATGTGGGAGAGTTCAGACAACTCATAGCCTCCATAAACCATGTCTTGCCAACATGGGTACATGATCGTACTTTTTTGATGAATCCTTATAGCCTTCAAACATAGCTTAGTGGATCCACTTAGTTGAGGTGTTCTATATCCCGACACGATATAGGATAGTTTTGGCAGCCTGGACAAGACGTTGTATCATCACTTAACTCATAGTGGTGGTTGTCGGTTAGAGAATCTCCTAATTGAGTTAAAGTGTATTTTTATATATCACTTATTATGTTAAAGTTCAGAGAATGAGAAAGTATTTTTGTAAAGTTTTAATAATTTCACTTCCTTATTTCTTTATATTCAGTCGAGTATATATCTACATCTATTGACGCCTTTTCATTTAGTTGGTTGCTATTCAGCTATATTACATACTCGTACTGATGTCATTCGACCTGCATCTTTTATGATGTAAATACAGGTATTCATGATCATTAATAGGTGTTTCGTTGAGATCACTTTGCGCTTCAGACAACTTTGGTGAGCTTCCTTGCTTTCCTAGAAAATTTCACAATTTACTTTCATGTTATTTTTGAGTTGTCGTGGGTCTTGTACCGAATTCTATCCTAGTATTAGAGGCTTCATAGATAGTTAGTGTTGATGAGTCTCTCAACATTTCCCTTTTGTTTGAAACGTTTTGAGATTGTTTTGCAAAGTATTATTATTACTGCACTTAAATATTTTCCGATAGTTGAGTTAAGTATTTACTTGAGTTTGAATGTTATAAATTCTATTTTTTAAAGCTTCTTTATTCTTGAGTAAGTCTTCCGCTAAATAGTCAGCCATGCAAAGAGTTTGCTTGGGGATCATAAATTGTTCTCGAGTGCCGGCCACGTCCAAGGTGTAGGTTCGGGGCGTGACAAACTTGATATCAGAGCACAGGGTTCAAGAGCCCTAGGGTGTCTATGAAGCCGTGTCTGTAGAGTTCTGGTGATTAGGGTAAAGCGCGCCACATCTATAATTAGGAGTCTATAACATTTAGGAACATTTTACTTTCTTCTTACTCCTGTTCGTGCGATAGAGTTCAACTCTATAAAAGTTTCCTCTAATTCGTGCTTACACGTGTCTTTTCAGATCATGCCTCCATATAGAGGTGTTCGAGGACGTCCTTCTAAGAGGAATGCTAATCCTCAAGGCTCCTAATGCACCTGAAGTGCAACCCTCTCAGGGTGATGTCACCAATGCTGAGTTTAGGAATGATATTCAGATGTTGACTCAGGTTGTGGCAAGTCAAGCTGGTCAACAAGTAGTAGGTCTTCAGGATGTGGCTGATACTTCTAGGATCCGTGAGTTTCTGAGGATGAATTCCCCAGAGTTCAGAGGGTGGAAGGTCACTAAGAATCCAGAGAATTTTGTGGAAGAACTTCAAAAAGTGTTTGAGGTCATGCGTGTGGCTGATGCAGAGCGTGTGGAGTTGGCTTCTTATCAGCTTAAAGGTGTTGCTAGGATATGGTATGATCAGTGGAAAAATAACAGGGTAGATGAGGCACCACCTTTGAGTTGGGATGTGTTGGAAGATGCTTTCTTTGGGCATTTCTTTCCCCGAGATCTAAGGGAAGCAAAGGTAAGAGAGTTTCTTAATCTGAAGCAGGAGTCTATGAGTGTGCAAGAGTATAGCCTAAACTTCACCCAACTTTCCCGCTATGCTCTGGAGATGGGGGCTGATATGAGAAGTAGAATGAGTTTGTTTGTGTCTGGGCTATCTCGTTTATCTAATAAGGAGGGGAGAGCAGCTATGTTGATAGGGGACATGGACATAGCTAGGCTTATGATTCATGTATAGTAGGTAGAGGAGGAGAAGTTGAACGACAGGGAAGAGTTCCGCAACAAGAGGGCTAAGACAACAAATCATGAGTCTGGCCAGCAAAAGACTGAGAATGGGCATCAGTCATCTTTCCAGCAAAGGTCATTTGGACCCGATCCTTCATCAGCTAGTGCACCTACACCGAGAAATAATAATGATCACAGGAATCAAAGTTTTCATAATTTCAGAGCTCAAGTTACTCAGTCGCAGGGTAGTGTGGCACATGGGTTTCAAAGCCAACCTTGTGCTAAGTGTGGCATAACCCATCAAGGAGAATGTCGTGATGGCTCCAATGGCTGCTTCAAGTGTGGTCAGACGGGTCATTTCATGAGAGAGTGCCCTAAGAACAGGCAGGGTAATGGGGGTGGCTCCAACAGACAGAGCCACTCTGAGAGGAGCTACTTCAGGGACAGGTGGAGGAGAAAACCATCTATATGCTATGGCTAGTCGCTAGGATCAGGAGAACTCACCAGATGTTTTCACTGGTATGCTTAAAGTATTTTCTATTGATGCGTATGTCTTACTTGATCTGGGTGCGAGTTTATCTTTTGTGAGTCCTTATGTAGCCATGAAGTTCAGTATTTACCCGAACAACTTCTTGAGCCCTTCAGTGTTTCCACACCGGTTGTTGAGTCTATTCTAGCAGAAAAAGTCTATCGTGATTGTAGTATCTCTTTCTATCACAAAGACACCATGGCTGACTTAGTTGAGCTAGACATGGTGGATTTTTATGTCATTCTAGGTATGGATTGGCTTCATGCTTGTTATGCCTCAGTCAATTGTAGAACTCGAGTAGTCAAGTTTGAGTTTCCTAGTGAGCCAGTTTTAGAGTGGAGGAGTAGTTCAACAGTGCCTAAGGGTCATTTCATTTCATACCTTAAGGCCAGAAAATTAGTCTCTAAGGGGTGCATTTATCACTTAGTCCGAGTTAATGACTCTAGTGTTGAGACACCGCCTATTCAGTCAGTTCCAGTTGTGAGTGAGTTTCTATTTCTCTTTCCAGACGATCTTCCCGGAGTATCTCCTGAAAGAGAAATAGAATTCTGAATAGATATCTTTCCTAATACTCAACCCATTTCCATTCCGCCATATAGAATGGCTCCAGCTGAGTTAAAAGAGCAATTGAGAGATCTTTTTATCAAGAGTTTCATCCGACCGAGTGTCTCACCTTGGGGAGCTTCGATCTTATTCAGGAGAAAGAAAGATGGTTCCCTTAGGATGTGTATTGATCACCGCTAGTTGAACAAGGTCACCATAAAGAATAAATATCCCCTTCCGAGAATCGATGAACTTTTTGACCAACTTCAGGGTGCCACTTGTTTTTCTAAGATAGACCTCAGATCTGGCTATCATCAGTTGAAAGTGAGAGGAACTGACATCCCGAAGATAGCATTTAGGACCCGTTCTGGTCACTATGAGTTGCTTGTTATGTCCTTTGGTTTGACTAACGCTCCCGCAGCATTCATCGATCTCATGAATAGAGTATTTAAGCAATATCTAGATATGTTTGTTATTGTATTCATCGACGACATCTTGATCTACTCGAGGAATGAAGATGATCATGCTAATCATCTTAGAATAGTCCTCCAAACTCTCTAAGATTGAGAGTTATATGCCAAGTTTTCTAAGTGTGAGTTCTGGCTTGAATCTGTGGCGTTCTTAGGCCACACTGTGTCTGGCGAAGGAATTCGAGTGGATACTCAGAAGATTGAAGCAGTGCAGAGTTGGCCCAGACCCACGTCTCCAACTGGCATAAGGAGTTTCTTGGGATTGGCTGGTCACTACAGAAGGTTCGTCGAGGGGTTTTCATCTATTTCATCCCCATTGACTAAGTTGTCTCATAAAACAACAAAGTTTCAATGGTCTGAAGCTTGTGAGAAAATCTTCCAGGAATTGAAAACTTGGTTAACTACTGCTCCAGTGTTGACCCTACCAAAGGGTACAAAAGGTTTGGTCGTCTATTGTGATGCCTCCAGAATGGGGCTCGGTTGTGTGTTGATGCAGAAAGGTAAGGCTATAGCCTATTCCTCCAAGCAATTTAAGATTCACGAGAGGAACTACCCGACTCATGATCTCAAGTTGGCAGCAGTAGTTTTTGCTCCCAATATATGGCGCCACTACCTCTATGGCGTTCATGTGGTTGTGTTCACATGCCACAAGAGTCTCCAGTATGTTTTCAGTCAGAAGGGGCTTAATCTCAGAAAAAAGAGGTGGTTAGAGTTGCTCAAGGATTACGACATGAGTATCCTCTATGACCCAGGTAAGGCTAATGTTGTTGCTGATGCTTTGAGCAGGTTGTCCATGGGGAGTACTGCTCATGTTGAGAAAGGAAAGAAAGAGCTGGCTAAGGAAGTTCACAGACTTGCACGTCTGGGAGTCCGTTTGTTAAATTCCAATGAAGGTGGAGTTGTTGTGATGAATGAGGCTGAATCATCAGTAGTGTCTGGAGTGAAGGAGAAACAAGACAAAGACCCCCTCTTACTTGAACTAAAGGCAAATGTTCATAAGAAGAAGGTGATGACTTTTGAACAATGGGGAGATGATGTGTTGAGATATCAAGGTAGATTGTGTGTTCCAAAGGTGGATGAGCTCCAAGAGAGAATCATGAAAGAAGCTCATAGCTCGAGATATTCGATCCATCCAGGTTCCACAAAGATGTATCATGACTTGAGAGAAGTCTATTGGTGGAATAGTATGAAGAGGTGCATTGCAGATTTTGTAGCTAAGTGTCTCAATTGCCATCAAGTCAAGGTAGAACACCAAAGGCCATGTGGTGTGGCTCAGAACATAGCTCTTCCGGAATGGAAGTGGGAGATGATTAATATGGACATCATTACTGGTTTACCGTGATCTTGCAGGCAACATGATTCAATTTGGGTGATTGTAGATCGGATGACTAAATCAACCCATTTCTTACCGGTAAAGACTACTAATTCATTAGAAGATTATGCGAGTTTATACATCCGTGAGATAGTACGACTTCATGGAGTCCCTTTGTACATCATTTCAGATAGGGGTGCGCAATTCACCGCTCAGTTTTGGAAGTCATTTCAGAAAGGTTTGGGTTCAAAGGTAAACCTTAGTACTACTTTTCATCCTTAGACGGATGGTCAAGCAAAGCGCACTATTCTGACATTAGAGGATATGTTGAGAACATGTGTATTGGATTTCAAAGGGAATTGGGATGACCACTTTCCTCTTATAGAGTTTGCATATAATATTAGCTATCACTCAAGTATTCAGATAGCTCCTTATGAGGATCTTTATGGGCGAAGGTGTAGGTCTCCTATTGGTTGGTGAAGCCGAATTGATAGGACCAAAATTAGTTCATCAAGCCATGGAGAAGGTTAAAGTAATCCAAAAGAGGTTGAAAACAGCGCAGAGCCGTCAAATCCTATATAGATATTAGGAGAAAAGATTTGGAATTCGAGGTTAATGATTGGGTCTATTTGAAAGTTTCACCTATAAAGGGTGTTATGAGATTTGGTAAGAAGGGAAATCTCAGTCCCCGATACATTGGTCCTTATAGGATATCCAAGAGAGTTTGCAATGTGGCTTATGAGTTGGAGTTACCATCAGAGTTAGCAGCAGTCCATCTGGTGTTTCACATCTCTATGCTAAAGAAGTGTTTGGGAAATCCTTCACTTATTATGCCTACCGAGAATATTGATATCAAGGACAACCTATCTTATGAGGAGATTCCCGTCCATATCCTTGATCGGCAGGTTCGCAAGTTGAGAACCAAAGAAGTTGCATCAGTCAAAGTCTTGTGGAGAAATCATTTTGTTGAGGAGGCTGCATGGGAGGCCGAGGAAGATATGAAGAAGAGATACCCTCATCTCTGTTCCTCCGAGTTAGTTCCAGTCCAAGGTATTAACTCTTCATAAAGTACTCATTCAATTCAGTCCCTCCTTCATTGTTTCGAGTTCATGAGTTTTAATGGGTATTTGCACTAATTTGGGCTGTTAAATATTTCCCTACCCATTCCATGCTCAGTTCATCCATCATTCAAGAACGAATGATCCTAAGGGGAGATATCGTAACACCTCGAAAATTTCTAAGCAAAGCCCTGAACCATTCTTTAATTGCCTATAAAATTGAATTGGGTGATCTTTAAGTTACTCATATGTGTAAATGTCATTTAATCGTTGTTCAAATGGATTTAGATATGATTTAAGGTCACAAGAACCCCCTAGCATAAAGTTGAGTTGAAATCTTCATTTCCGATTAAGTTTTGACATAAGATTCCACTTAGGTCAACTTCAAACAATCACATCTCCTAGCACATAATGAATTAGGTGGTCTATGACCTATCAAATTAGAAGTCATTGAATCCTCTTTCTAATGCCATCAAGTTTTCCTCATTTCATGGTCGGAGTAAAAGGTTATGACCGTTTTACCAAAGACTGTTAAACCATAGTTTTCTAAGTCTGTGAACGATGACCCCAATCGATGATCTGTGGGTTGAACGACGACCCGTCCTGTCAGGTCGTTGTTAGAGTACTGGGGGTCAACTTTTGGGACCCAAATCCTACGGATCCAACCGACAGGCCGTAGGTGGATTTACTGGCCTTCATTTGGACCCGTAAATGGACTTTTGAGGCTTAAAAACTCAATATAGAATCCACAGATGGGATCTACGGTCCGTGGGTCAAACCACGACCCGTAGAAGGTCCCGTGGACAATTTTTGACAACTTTTAAAATGAGATAGTTCAGTATTTTCCCACCCTCTCTAAGCCTAACCCAAAACTTTTTTTTCACCTAATTAAGGTCTAAATAGTGTCAAAACATTATTTTACATTCTTTAACACTTCAAAGACTTAGAGCAAGGATTCAAGAAGAGAAAAGTTAGGGTTTTCTATCATTTTTCGAATTTCATCGATTTCGCCAAGAACTTTGTTCTTTCCAGGTAGGTAAGGCCATCATAGTGATGGACTGAGTTTGTCCTCACGCCCTACATCTACTTTCTATCAGTAAATAATAATCTAGGGTTACATCCTTAGTTTTGATAATTCTTGAGATGAGTTCGTTGTTGAATTCCGAGTTGTTATTCCTAATTTTTGAGTTGCTATATATTATGTATTGAGATTCTTGAGTTGATTATTCATGCCTATTTTTCAGCATGAACCCTATTATATGAAGTATTTACTGAGTTATTGATGAGAATCTTTTTAACCGAATAATTATCTTAAATTGATTTTCTCATAAAGTAAAAAAAGAGTTTTTGAGGAAAGTTTAAAGAGGCATTTTGAGTAAAGCTTAAGGGAATTATTGACTCTTAAATTTATCATTTTTACACTGAGAAAAGAGAAATTTTGATTTTTAAACAAGTAATGAGTTTAGAGTTAATTCAGAGCAGTTGCCTCTTTTAAGAGGGTAATTGAGCAATTATCTCAAACAAGAGAAAGAGCAATGTTTTTATACATTGAGCAAAGGTAAATATTATTGGAAGTAGTATTGAGCACTGATGTGAGGGAGAGTTCAGACAACTCACAGCCCCGATAAACCATGTCTTGCCAACATGGGTACATGATCATACTTTTTAGATGAATCCTTAGAGCCTTCGGGCATAGCTTAGTGGATCCACTTAGTTGAGGTGTTATATATTCCGGCACGATATAGGACAGTTGTGGCAGCGTGGACAAGACTTTGTATCATCACTTAGCTCATAGTGATGGTTGTCGGTTAGAGAATCTCCCAATAGAGTTAAAGTGTATTTTTATATATCACTTATTTTGTTAAAGTTCAGAGAATGAGAAAGTATTTGTGTAAAGTTTTAATGATTTCACTTCCTTATTTCTTTACATTCAATCGAGTATATATCTATATCTATTGCAGCCTTTTCATTCAGTTGTTTACTGTTCAGCTATATTACATACTCGTACATTCAATGTACTGATGTCATTCGACCTACATCTTTTATGATGCAGATACATGTGTTCAGGATCATCAACATGCGTTTCGTTGAGATCACTTTGCGCTTCAGACAACTTTAGTGAGCCTCCTTGCTTTCCGGAGGATTTCACACACACACGCATACGCACACGCACACGCACACGCACACACACACGCACACGCGCACGCGCACGCGCGCATACACACACATCTTTGTGTGTGTGTCTCGCATGTTTGACCTCTATTGTTGTATAAAATTTATATATATATATGTTGACTGACTCATGTGTGTACTAATCTTCAAAGACTAATTCTTTTTTCTTACTATATTTGTTCTTAAAATCGCTTTTACAATATCTATTCTAGCAACTGCTTTTACAATTTAGTCTCTATGCTTATGATTTCTTTTAGTGAGGGGAAAAACGATTATGTGTTCTACCTTTTACCACTTGCTAATGTTTTACATGCTAGCACGAGAATTACTATTATCATTAACATATACAATTAAAGACAGAAAATGGTAAAACTTTCAAAAGTTACAACGTGAATATGGTTAGACACGAGGTATCAAATTTGCGATTCTTCACTTAATAAAATAAAGAAAAAAGGACCAATAAATCTCTTAACTTTTCAATTTAGAACGGATATACCTCTAATTAAAAAATGGTGTATATGCTGTTTCGTCGTTTAACAAATTGTGATATTTATCCTTTTTGTTAACTAATCTACATTTATTGAATAATAATAATACTGAAAATCCTAAAATTTGTTTTCTAATTTCACAACTGCCACATGATTTTTTTCTTTACCTCACCCATTCTTTTTACCTCTTCATGTTTTAACCAAATGAAAAAAAAGAACTCAATTCCTCTCCTATTCAGTCATCACTCCAATGACTTAGACTTAGGACTTGTTCAACTAAGAGCACATTTGACATTACTATTGGGACACCAAATTCACTTATTTTGAAAAAAATACTTTTTTATGAAAAATTAAGGTGTTTGGTCAATTAGTAAAACTACTTTTAAATGAAAATATAAGTAGTTTTTCTACTGTTGGGAAGAAGCTAAAAACTTTTGCCTCTTAAAAAAATGGAAAAAAAAAATTATTTTTTTTCTAGATCAAAATATACCTGTCATATATACATATCTATCAATATATCCCTTATGTCACTACCAAGGCTTCTCAAGCCTACCTTTTATACCACCCTCAGTCTTGGGAAGCCTACCTGTCATGCCACCCTCTTATCAAATCATAACCTACCCCTCTATCACATGAATATTTCTTACAAGACTATTGCCAATTCTGTTAACTAGTCTAGTATTCTCCCTTAAGCTTTCATGCCAACAACCTAGCCCTTGACCCATTTTAGTAAAGCACATGCGAGACTCTTACTAAACTACCTTTACTCAAATCCTTCTTATCATATCTCTTTTCAACAGCGAACAGTCATAGTCAATCCCTACATTAAACTATACACCAGACCTCGATCAACAACCTGACCTAGTAACCAAAACATAGCAAAATAGATAACATAAAATATAATCACAAGTATAACATAACCATACTCCTAGTCCTCACCCTGATTTGATATGCACAATAAACACGAACAATCTCAGCACAACAAGTCATATCTGATTCATCATACCTTTAAAGTAATCACGACCATCAAGATCCCCAAAATATCATCCACAGTGTGTAACATGCAATTTCGGTCTATACAAGAACCATCCCAATATTTAAGTACAAATTTCGGCCACTCATGGACTAAAATTCAATACTCACATTATGAAATAGTAAACCCAATTCCCTCATGGAACCAACATGTAAATCTGGTTCTCTCATAGAACCGACACATAAACTGTTAGTGTATCGGCGTGGTACTCGAATCAATCATTTTTTATGCAATGCCGATTGAACCAAGTCCGTACACTCGAAGTCAAGCTTGGGACCTTCAAAGAATGCAAGGATTGTTCATGAAGCTAAAGGTTCTTGAGCCTGTATTGATGACAAAGAAAGGGTTCAATGTCTTGAAGATCTCTTGGGGAGGTGGAGGGAAGGTGATTGAAGAAGTTGCCACTTTAGGCGAGCTGGACCATTCGGCGACTCGCCTAATGACTTAGGTGAGAACCCCTAGCTCGCCTAAAGTTCCAGGAGCTCCTGAGGGAGAGTCAGCTCGCCTACCCAATCGGCGACTGACCGAGTCCATTAGGCGAGGATGACCTAGCTTGCCCTTTTCCTATTTAAGGTCACTTTGGGACCTCTTTTGTAATAATTACCTAAAATTATAAATAGCTAGTTTAGGTTCTCATTTTAGGTAGACTATTTTGAATATTTATATTGTGAAACTCATGAATGAGTGTTGAGAGCTTGTTACAAGCTTTGGTTGATTATTCTTTAGAAACGTTAGTTGCGAGGTGAATTCAATTCCCTCGAGGTCATCGTAAGAGGTAGGTGATTCTTGTAGGATTAACGGATTGAGGTCTTAAGGTTTAATATACCTTTTGGTTGCTTTCTATTTTCTCTTTTTGTGTCTATCCATCTATCTTTATTTTTTGTCTTTAATTTCTACATTTTCATTCGTAATTCGTAGCAAGAATTACATAACTTTTTATCAGAGTCGTGCTTAGATTTGTTCCTACGATTCTAGTCTTCGGTTTGCTACTACAGAAAAAAAGAGTTAAAATCGTTTTTCAAGAAAACGCATAAAATATTTTGTTTATTTGAGTCTTGTTTGAAGTTTCTAAGGCTAGATTAGTATTCCCTAGCCTTACTTGAGTCTAAATCTGAGATTTGGTAGAGTTTGGGGGGTACTATTGTAGATTCCACCATTATTGAGTGGAGAAGCTTGAAAAAGATGCAAATGGGTTTTGAAATCTGAAGGATTTGACAAGGAATTGAAGGATAAAAATTATTGGGGACTGTTTCCTACATCAAGGGGAATCTATATCTCAAATTTCTTGAAATTCCGAGTCAAAATTATAAATGGTTTTATTTTGGGTATTCATCTTGTTCATAGTGTTCTTGAGGAATATTTAAATCTTCAAGAAGAAGAAATCTACAAAAAAGGTGTTCTAATCCAAAAGGAAAGGATATAAAAAGTTGATAAGTGTTAGTGCACAAAGGAATTTAACAAAAGGGGTAGGACTAAAGGAAAAAGTACTGGGGGGGACCACAAAAGCAAAAAATCGAAGGTCTTCAGGTGCACACACTGGTCTTTTCGGCGAGCCTGACTTGGCCCGCCCAAGTCCATTCGGCGACTCGCCAAACTGACCTCTAGCTCGCGGAATCGCTCACACATTCTGTCAACTTTGGCGAGCTGGACTTCCAGTTGGCGATCAGAACTTCAACTTTGGCGAAGAAAACATGGAATTTGGTGACTCGAACCTCATTTTATGCCACTAATCTCAGGTTCTAATTCCTTAGTTTCCTTTTATTGATTCTCAATCGTTCTCACGATTCCTAAACTAATTTTCAACTCGTAATTGATTTACTTGTTGATTATTGGTTCTTGAATTCTTATCTTTGTTAGTGCCATTTCTTTTCGTGCTTTTATTAGTTTTACTTCGTAGTTAGCTTTTGATTCAAGTCCATTTTTTCTTTAATCGAGTCATCCTTCATTTCTCAATACAAGAATCCATTCCGGCCAAGAGTATAAATTGACACTTTGTGAACGACCGAGTATAAGGAATCTTCAACCTTAGCTGAGCCAATTTGAGAGGCAATCAAAGGTGTGTAAACACGAGTGATTGTGAGTTCATTTTACTAACTCTAACATTGTTTATTATTTTTGGTGAGTTTTCTTATTGTTAGGTACCATGGAAACCGGAAGTGAAACCCACCCACCTAAGGGAAAGCTTACTAATATGAGTCGGATAATGGGAAAAATGGAAGGACGAATGACCACCTTGCAAGGTAGTGTGTCCATGATGGGTGATAGAATGATCAATGTGGAAGGTTGATTTAACTCTACTATCACACCCGTAACCTTCCATCAAACGTTCAATCCAACACCAATCAATCAAGAAAAGGGTTGTGAAGAGGAAACCCAGGAAGGTGACCCATGTGAGGGAAGAGATGTCGCCGTTCCTAATGATTTGATGAGGGAGTCCATAATGGAAGAAGCTTCCTCAAGAATGAGAGTTCACCATATCAATGTATGTGGTAAGGCAAGTTATGATTAGCAAGGCCATGGATGATCCAAGTCAAAGAGAGAATCTTTTCCATTCCAAGTGCCTCATAAAAACAATGTATGTTCCTTGATCATTGATAATGGAAGTTGTGCAAACGTTGCTAGCACCTCTTTAGTGAATTTCTTGAAGCTTCCTATCACTAAGCATGCTACACCTTACAAACTTCAATGGTTGAGTAAGTGTGGAGAATTGAGGGTTCATAGACAAGTGTTGATCAAGTTCAAAATTGGGAAGTACCAAGATGAGATCCTATGTGATGTGGTTCCAATGCAAGCTTGTCATGTACTACTCGGAAGACCTTGGCAATATGATTGTTCAACCGAACATAAGGGGAGAACCAACATATATTCACTTGTGTTGGATGATCATAAATATGTCCTTCATCCTATGTCACCCTCTCAAGTTAATGAAGTGTATCAAAAGATGAGTGAGTTGAGGGAGAAAAGGAAGGACGAGGAGGAACATGTAGAGGTCGAGGGTCATGAAGAAGAAGAAAGGAGAAATTTGAGGGGAAAAGGCCAAGTGTTGTTGGCTAAGTTCATTCATCCTTATCACACATAGGGATCATGTGTTGCAAACTAACCAATCTCATTCTTCTCTCTCCCATTCTATTTCCCTTCTTTTGCAGGATTATGATGACGTGTTCCCAAAGAAACTCCCAAGTGGATTACCCCCTCTTAGGGGAATTGAGCACCAAATTGATTTCATGCCGGTCAAAATTGTCAAACAAGCCGACTTATCGAAGTAATCCAGAGGAAAACAAAGAGCTACAAAGGCAAGTTAAGGAACTTTTCAATAAGGGCTATGTAAAAGAAAGTATGAGTCCATGCACCTTTCCGGTTCTCTTAGTTCCAAAGAAAGATGGAACATGGCGCATGTGTGTTGATTGTCGGGCCATCAACAAGATCACAGTAAAGTATTATCATCCTATCCCTAGATTAGATGATATGCTTGATGAGCTCAGTGGTTCTTGTGTGTTATGAAAGATTGATCTTAGGAGTGCTTATTATCAAATCCGGATGAACCCCGGTGATGAATGGAAAATTGTATTCAAGACCAAGTTTGGTCTTTATGAATGGTTGGTGATGCCTTTCGGTCTCACAAATGCTCCTAGTACCTTTATGTGTCTCATGAATCATGTGAAAAATCCCTTCATAGGAAAGTTTGTGGTTGTCTATTTTGATGATATCTTGATTTATAGTGAAACCATGCATGAGCATATCGACCATTTGAGATGTGTTTTTGATGTGCTTAGGAAGGAACAAATTTATGCTAATCTTGAAAAGTGTTCATCCTCTGTTGATGAAGTTGTTTTCTTGGAATTTGTCGTTGTTGATCGATTTTCAAAGTTGGCTCATTCCTTTCCATGTCATAAATGTGATGATGCTTACAATGTGGCCTCTTTGTTGGTTGAAAATGTTGTTAAATTGCATTGAGTTATTCGTAGAATTATTTGCATGAATCCATTTGAAGTGGTGTATGATTTTAATCCCCTAACCTCTTTAGATCTCACTCCTCTTTGTCAAGATGTTGTCTTAAGCTTAGATGGAAGCAAAAGAGCGGAAGCCATGAAGAAACTCCATGAGAAGGTGAGACTTCACATGGAAAGGAAAAACCAAGAGGTCCCAACTCTTGGTGATGATGATCCGTTGAATTTGAGGGCAAATTATTTTCAAGAAGGAGAGAATGATGCAATGTGGATTGCACCAAGGCCGTTCACTCGAAGTCAAGCTCGAGAACTTCAAATAATGCAAGGATTGTTCATGAAGCTAGAGGTTCTTGAGCTTGTGTTGACGACAAAGAAAGGGTTTCATGCCTTGAAGATCGCTTGGGGAGGTTGAGGGAAGGTGATTGACAAAGCTGCCACTTTAGGCAAGCTGGACCATTCGGCGACTCGCCTAATGACTTAGGCGAGGACCCCTAGCTCGCCTAAAGTTCCAGGAGCTCCCGAGGGAGAGTCAGCTCACCTACCCAATCAGAGACTAACCGAGTCCATTAGGTAAGGATGACCCAACTCGCCCTTTTCCTATTTTTGGCCACTTTTGGTCCTCTTTTGGAATAATTACCTAAAACTATAAATAGCTAGTTTAGGTTCTCATTTTACATAGACTATTTTGAATATTGATATTGTGAAACTCTTGAATGAGTGTTGAGAGCTTCGTACAAGCTTTGGTTGATTATTTTTTAGAAACGTTGGTTGCGAGGTGAATTCGATTCCCTTGAGGTCATCGTAAGAGGTAGGTGCTTCTTGTAGGATTAACGGATTGAGGTCTTAAGGTTTAATATACCTTTTGATTGCTTTCTATTTCCTTTTTTTTGTCTTTCTATCTATCTTTCTTTCTTGTCTTTAATTTTCACATTTTCATTCGTAATTCATAGCGAGAATTACATCAAATTTTAGTGTACAACATGGTACTTAAGCCTGTGATAACACTCAAATTACCCTAAAAATAATTAGAAGAGTAAGCAGTCGCTGTCAATAAAAATACCCAACAAGAGTTGGGGTCGAATCCCATAATGAATGGTTTAGGGATAAGAATTTAGCTAGAAAATTAAGAATACAGACCTATTCATTGTAGTGCTTTAGAGCGAGTGGGTGAATGCTTCCACCAAATTTACTAAAATAGTTTGAAGTTTTAAATATCAAAATTAAACTAAATTCTGAAATTCAACAATTAAGAAGTAATCTAAGGGTGCGAGGATTGGAATCGATGTCACATAGAGGTAATTGTGTTACTCAATAGTGCTAAATAATCACGGATAGGCTGGGTCATTTTCATTGACACTAATCTTCTTTCGATCTCATAGTTCCAAATCATAGAATCTCCTTTCGTCTCATCTATATGAATTACAAATCAACTTATTACCTTATGGAATCTCTCTTTCGAGTAGATTTGAGCAAATAGATCTAAACCATAATCTCTTTTTCAAGTAAACCATAGAAATCAAACCTAAATTGCATGCATTAAACTCATTACCCACTCCAATTGATCTCTTTCGAGCATCAATAGAAGATCGAGAATAGGATTAAGTTTGCAACCTTAACCCACGAATTAACCCCATGCTAATTAGCCTAAATCCATAAATGCACAATAGTAAAACAGAACAACCACAAAACCCACTACATTAAATCAACACCCAACCCCATAATTACACTCCTAAAGTTGGGATTTTAGCCACACATCATAAAAACTAAAGAATTATACCTATCATGATAGCACCCATAAATGTGCTAACATTAAGCGATTATAATCAACACCCACTTTGATTTCAACCTTCAATTGTCAATTTCAAGAGTGTATTCTAAAACTCCAAAACTAAAAAGTGTTTCTCATAAGGTAAAAGTCTCAAAAGTAACACACTCAAATATCATACAAAAATCTGATCTCTAAAAAACCTATTTTCTCTCTCTTTTGGGTTATTTATAATTTCTAAAAATTTGTCACAAAATCCAATGCGTGACTCACTCGGTGATATTATTCAGGCTCGCCAAATGTGTTCAGCAAAGCAAATTTTTTTCCTCAGCTCGCCGTTCGATTACTTCAGGATTCAGGTGTTTGAATCTCAGTTGGCAGACTCGATCGAGTCTTCTTTTCACGTTCGGCAGATCGTCTTCACTTTACTTCAAAGTTCTTTCACCTTCTGCGATGGTCTTCTAGTTTTCCCTTTCACTTTGGCGAGTCGCCATTTCATTTTTAATTTGCTGACCTTCCTTGAATATCTTCAAGTGTGAGCACTATCACTTTGGGCGAGGTCAGACCACTTGGGAGATCCACCCTTTTGGTTACGCGACTTCCAGTTAGGAGTTTATACTCCTTTCAATGTTTTAGCTTCCTTTTCATATATTCATCCTTGCCTTGTCCATTAGCCTTCATAGCTACAAATCATCAAATTACCATCATAATAGGACATAATTTGGTATTGAGGACACTAATTATTTAACTAAAAAGGCCTCAAATGAGTGCAAATCTACCACTCATCAACAAGCCATATAATATTTTGTACCATGCTTGATACCCAACTTAACCGTTAATAAACTTGTACTGATGTGGTACCCAAGCCAGCCAACAATCACAAACAATTGCATAGTCTCAATCACAATGAACAATCACATTTGAAGCCACAAGTAAATTAAACAGGTTCATTACATGAGAGTATCAACATAAAGTCATTTACATTCACCCTTTATTTCATGAACATGCTAATACAAGCATTTCACATGAAACAGTCAACATGAACACCCAATACTGGACCCCTTTATGAGCACACATTCATTTCTGGAAATTACCTCCCTAATCCCATGAATTGATACTCTTTCCGCTCATTCTGTTCTCCTTGATTACCATAAGTCCCAGAAACAGATATAACCAAACTATTTCATAACATTTAACCTTACAATTACCACCCAAAACCATCCCAACAAGAAACATCAAGGTTAACAATCAAGAACTAAATGAACCACCCCATAGTCATTATCTTTTCCCGCCTTAACAGCAAATAAACAACAACCTTTAATCATCCAGACTTCATACCCTAAGGCCTATTCATGAACTGTTCCTCCCATCTATAAATATATTATAAAATAGAACACATGTCTAACTATTTAGTTAAGAAAACCCAGCCTATCTAGGCGCCAAACAACTGCTGCAAAAGTGTGATCGCCAAATTTGACCCCTTTATGAAGCTTTTAGCTTGTTCTTGGTGTAAAATAATAATACAATACAAAATCCATCACAAATGACCTAAATATTTCCATATTATATCATAATCTCAAACCCTAGGCTAACCTCATTATTTTCTCACTCAACCCAAGGCTTTCCCACCTTTAATTCACCTAGGATTACCTATCTCATGGTTACACTAGTGCATTATGGTGAATAAAAACAAGAATTTCCTCTCTTGAGAATAGCCCAAGGTTTTGCACCCTAAAATACTCATAAATTTGGATATTCCCCACCTTCAAACCCTCTTCTAGGGCCACAAATATATTCTCTAAGGCCAATAATTGAACCACCAAAGTAGGTGATCAAATTTCTCACTTTTACAAAAATTCTTGATGAAATACTGCTGAAATTTGTTCTAGGTCACACTCTCTTCTCCAAAATGTGACTGCAAAAAATAAGAGATTTTGTTAACTTTTTTGCATCAAAACATGACTTACCGCGCTAGAGTTGCTATAGCGGCGTCACCATATCGGCCTAACCCGCTATAGCCCCACCAAAGTGGTTTCGATGTAGCGACGTGACACCCACGATAACAACTTGCACAAAATCAGAAACTTGTAAAGCATAAAAAGAATCCCCCATTTCACAACATACTAACAACTGCTGATATTCTATATTAACTCCTTCACATATTAGGAGTTTTACTTGTTTTATTTAATTTAAAAGAAAGGTTTTAGAGTCGCAACTTAATTTTTAAAGTGAAATTAAGTAAACAATTTTTTCAAAAGATTAAAACAGTAAATCTAATGAAAATATTTAAAGGGGGTTCGGGGTTTACATTATCTTTTCGGAAAGGGTTTGAAAGCACGCGAAATGCCCGCTAACACGCGGTTATTCGGTAATTAACTATTTGACTAATGATTTTAAGAAAATATGCATACTTAAATAAATAGAGAAAGTAAACGACTTTTGAACTCATTTTCCTTAGGGGAAGGGAAATAAAGATGCTACTCATGTAGAAAATATTGAATGTTTTAACGTAAAGTGAAATAAAATATACTTATTTGATTTTAACAGATATGGTGGATTCATCTTTTGGGGAATTGAATTAAGGAAGAAAACCTTAGAATTAACTGGCAAATAAACAATTAAACAAATACGGAAAATAGATAAAATAAAGAGAGAGAGGATTTTAGGCCCAAGTCTGGTTTTCTGTCCGCCTGGCCAGCACTTGGGCCTAATTTCATTTTTTGTGCTTTTGGCCCATTTCCACCTGTCCTAATAGCTAGCAAGGTAGTGATAATTATAATAACAAGAGGCTTAGGCCCAAAATAACAAAATACAACTTGAAATAAAGTGGTGGGCTTTTTGAGCCCATTCTGCTCAACTCTCCAATCTGCCACATGTATACTCAATGTATACGGACTGTAAATCAGCCCATTTCAGCTTTCCGAGGCCTATGTTTTCAGATTTTCGACCTGTTCGTCAGTTTCATTGATCCAGTTGACTCAAAAGGGAGAATTTGGGGCCGTAATCGCGAAATGCAGGAAAAAAGATAGGAGTTCGTAGTGAACTCGGGCAGATTTCATGCAAAAGAAGAGAAGAAAATAGATAGTAAGGAGCAACATATAATAATATGACTACGAATTTACATTCAAACCATTATGTTAGTAGACAAGCCATTAAGATTTTAATCAACATGCATAAAATGAGAAGAGCTAACATAAATATAACTACAACAAGACACAAAATTAAGGAAAACAAATAGAACGAGATCTATGAATTAGATGAAAGAGGACGCCAATGAGTATTTGACTTTAGAAAGACTAAAGTACTTAGATATTTGAATAAGATGGCTATTACCCAGGATCCAGCCATAACAAATAATACCAAATATTAACAACAACCTAAAATACCACACAGAAGCAAGAAACTATTGAATTTAAAAAAAAAACTACTAACAATTCATACTAAAGAATAAAATTTTCATGACTTTAAACATGGATGAGGAAAACATATTAACACTAACAATCTTTAAAAAAAGAGTGGGGAAAGAAATAGACATGTTTGTTATTTTCTCAAAGATATGAATCCAATCAGTAAGCCTATCATGCAACTAAAGCATAAAGAATATTACTCAAATTGAGTTAAACTTAAAAATTGAAGAGGTAAGCATTTAGAACTAAACTAAAGGCAATGTTATAAGAGCCAACACAAATTAAAACTTTCCAAGAAATCAGATTGTAAGACCAAGATTAGCGGCATAAACGAACTTGGCTCTCTCCAGGCAGATTCAAAACTAAAACGACTCAAATTCTTGTAGCTTAACAGGTAACCCAAATAAAAAACCCAAACAGGGACATAAGACTAGCTTTAAGAGACTAGATAACAATCTCAAACTCGAACAAGACAAGAGAACATCCATCACACTCTTCCATATTCTTGACAAAAAGAAAATAACGACAAAGAGTTCTTAATCAAGAAACATCAGCATGCTATGGAGAAACATGAGCATATTAAGGTCATCAAGGTAGTTGAGACGAGAAACAACAGGCACACACATAACTCGATATCTCAATATGAACAAGACTTAACAGAAGGGAATAAAATGAATAAAATCTTAAATTTTAATCTATATCTGTAATGCCACAACCTGTTATCAGCAAGAAGTAGCATTTAGCTAAGTTCAAATGCCAAAATGACAAACTTATACTACCATCACAACTCGACTCCGAAACCATTTAAACCAGATCGTATGGAGCATTTAAAGAAATAATAAAAAAAAAAAACACCAACGGCTGCTATATAATCACGAATCAAGGAAAACCTCAACACACCATAATATTATCTCAAAAGCAAAAGAGGAAAAAGCATCATAAAGGAGAAAGAATGTTACCTCTTATCGAGCAGGAACTGGAGAAAACGAGCTGACTACGAGAATGATTCCACCACCAACTTCAAACTCCGATGAATCCGGAAAAATGATGAACGAGATCAAAGAGTGAAACTAGTGCCCAAAGCTAAATATCCTCTCTGTTTTTGGCTATATTTTTTTTATAGATTCTTATATCTATTTTTTCTTCAGCTTGTTAGACTATTCTCTCTATGTATATGTTTATGCCAACCCTTTTTCCAACTTTTCTTCCAACCCCTAACAATGAGGAAGAAGGGAGTATTTATAGGAGGAAATTAGGGTTGATTTTGGGGGGAAAGGGGCTGGAAATTGGACAAGAACTGGGGTAGAAATGGGAATTCCCATTCAATTTCCAAATTTAAAATTTCTTCCCAAGGACTAGAAAAGTCTGCTGTTTGTACAAAAAACACGAATTTCCAACAAAAATCAAAAGCTGGAATGGACGTGGACGACCTCGATTCATTCGGACGTCCTCCGAGCGTCAACGTGGCATCATCTCGCGGCTGCAAGGACGACAACGCGGTTGTCGCAGGTGCTTTTTGCTGGAATCGTGGCTGGAACAGTACTACTATACGATTGATGAAGAAGACGACGCGGGCGTGAACTATACCCGTGGACGCCGTGTTGGTTTCCGTGTATTTTGACGTCGTGAATTCCTTCTTTGTGAACGTTGTAGGCGCGAATCGTTGACGGAATTGGCGCCGCTTGTCTCTGTTTTCACGCCGCCTGGGATTGCTGTAGATTTCTCGCTTTGTGACTTTTGTTGTTGTCGTTTTGTTCAGACGCCGTGTATTCTTCTGTGAAGACGCCGCTTGGAATCGCTACTGTTAACGTTGCTGATGGGTCTTTTGAGCAGGGATTTGGGCCGGGTATGGGGTTATTTGAGTTGGGCTGATGAAAGAAAAAGAAAATTGAAATGGGGCTGCTGGAATCTTGTATTGCTGCTTAGTGAATGGGACTGAAAAAGTGGGCTGGGATTTGGGAGTTGGGCTGCTGGAAAGGTGATAGAAGAAAGGCCCAACACATTAGTCTTTTAAAATGGGTTGAAATAAGTTGCAAATTTGGCTAAGAAATGTAATCAAACAATAGCCCAAATAAATTTCAAATGTAACCAAATTGAGATTAATCGGTGGATTTGGTCAACATTTAATCAAGATGAATTAACATGAACTAATTAATGAGCTTCTCAAACTTAATGAAATAAAAATAATTAATTATATTATAAGATAATTAATTTAATTACAAACTAATTAACTCGAAATTATAACTATAATTTGAACCAAACTAAATTAACAGAATATTTTGACTAAAGTGTAAAATCTTTTTTAAATGGTTTTCAAAAATTTGCAAAGTATTAATTACGTAAGGAAATAATATAAAACTATTTATTATCTAAAATATTATAAAGATGAATAAATTATTCTAAAATCTTAAAAAATATTTGAAATTTATAAACTAATTATTAAAAATCGTTTGGAATCTAAGAAACTCGCAAATTAATTTCTATCGGGGAGGATCAAAATTGGCTGTCAACATTACTCACCCAAATTTCATTCTGAAAAGACATACACACTCCTTAATGTCTTAGCTAGTAGAAAAACCAATTTAAGTTCATACATTTACCCACTCCTTTCCCGGATTGCCCTAGACTTTACATTGCTCCAATTTCGTTTGAGACTAGCCTAGCCCAAAATTTTTAAGTCACTAATAAAAAAAGTTTTTTGGCCCAATTTCTTTCACCAATGATTTACTAATAACGATTGGAGGGGTCGTTACAAAAAGAAATAGAGAAAAAATTTCACGACCCAAAAATAGACGTGATGACACTCGTCTTATCCCACCAAGACAAGTCAGCCTAAAACCCAACAATACGATAGAAATGTGGAAATAAACTAACAATAACATAAGTGTGGAAAACTTAGTCATTCTCAAAATATCCCAAAACTTGATAGTCACATATACAAGCCACTACATTAATATAACAAAATTTTAAAAAATAAATACTAGTTTCAATGTCTTAGTTTCTCGAATAAAAAAAGAACATAAATAAGGAACAAGAGGGCCCACTGGAATGACAAGCAACTACCTCTCAATTCTCCTCAATAAGGCTCAGAAGAAGATAGAAGAAGAAAAATCATGCGAATACGGGCTCGTACCTACATAAGTGTACAAGAAAGGAGTGAGTAATAAACAATACAGTACTCATCGAGCAGCCCACTAAACACAGGGTAAAGCTAGACTAGAATACAAGTACTCCTTTCATCCCAACTGAACCACCACAACTATAACCTGCATAAAAATCAGCCCAACCTAACAATTCACAATATACAACTCACAAAATTCCATAATCATAGTCCAACATTTACAAATCATCAATCACAAGTATCACGTTCATCAATCACAAGAATCTTATCAATCACAAGTATAAAGTTCATCAATCACAAATATCAAGCTTATCTATCACAAGTATCAATCGAAATCCATGAGGAACACCCACAGACCATATACCTGAGGAAGCAACCTCGACTTCAATACCTCTTGCCGGAATAGACCTCGGCATCAATACCACTTGTCAGAACAGACATCAGCATTAATACCACCTACCAAAATAGACCTCGGTATCAATAAAACTCATCGAAAATGACCTCGACATAATCACAGTAAATCTCATCACAATGTTCCAGAATTGATGCAAATAGGCATGTTCACAAGTAAATGAGAAAATGACAAATTCAAGTAATTCACATCCACAATAACACTCTCAAAGCATTTCATCAACCACTAATTCAATATCAACAATCAAGAAAATTCAGAATACTCAATGCAATATTATCAACACGTTGCCTTTTTCATTAATCCCCTTTCTATCATTAAGGTTATTCAATTGGAGCAATTAACCCCATCACCTCATTCTCATTACTCCCCAGCATATACAACAAGGAGGATTCAAGATTCTACAAGCTTTAATAAGATTTAGTAGTTCACCTTCCTTAATAAATCAAAATCAATCCACGACTTGAGCTTTTCCTTATTAAACGATATACAAATACACACAATCTATCCAAATAAGTATTCACAATAAGATTTCAAAACTAACAACACCCATATCAAGTAATTTGAGAAAAGGCCAAATTGATTCAAAAACCCAATTCCAAAAACGAAGTTTGAATCTTGAAATTATTACATAAATATGTTACCCAAAGAATTTGGAATTCATCAGTGAAAACCATTTCAAAAATGGAGTTGTATTCAACTCATAATCACCATTTTTCTTGAAAAACCCCCAAAGTTTGAAACTCAAATCTCAATTTTGATGTTAAATTAATGATTGATTAGTGGGAAATGAAGATTTAGGATTATAAACACTTACCCAATTGTTTCACCTCGAAAATCCCTCTTAATATCGCCACACAAGAGTATTCAAAGCTCAAAAATTGAGAAATGAGGATGAACCCCAATTTTTTATAAACATTCTGCCAGGTTTTAGGTGATCATCACAATCGCAACCCAAAGCCATGCAATCGCGATGAGTAAGTTAGTCAACTCGTTTAAGTTGACCATTGCGATTGCTGTAAGACTTCATGCGATTGTTGTGCACAAAAAAACAATACCACACGATCAGGAGAGAGGGCCTCATGATTCCGATGACTAATTACCCACCCATCAGAAATAGAAAAACCAGAAAATTCACACAAGGCACAAATTCTCTGAATAGACCCTCCAGATTCGTTTAGAATCCCGTACACAAAACAATTATGCTACTCAACTAAACTTGACGTTCCAGACTCAATGAAATCGTCGAAACACGAATCTAAGGTCTCCATGACCTGAAACTGATGAAAGTCACGATAAAGAAACATAACATCTAAAAAGACCAATCAAAGCTCAAGACCTTTGAAAATTCTACGAAGACCTCCTCTAGGCCTAAAATCATCTCTAGAATCCAATCTAATTGTCCAAAATCCAATCCAAACATCTGAACCCTGAATGTTGACCAAAGTCAACCCAAAGATTAAAATCTCATCAAATTTCAATTTAGGACTTCAAATCCATGAAAATATTCTGAATCTGAAACCGATGACTCTTTCAGACCAAATTCCATATTTCAGAATTGATGAAATCGGCGGAATTCCATTCCGAGACTCAAAGCTCTAAAAGACACTAAAAACCACTTTTAACAACATTAGCCTTTCAAAACTTATTTTTTTTCCACAATTTCCAACTTTTTACTCAAACCTCGAAACAAACTTCACAAACCAACCAGAAATGACTCGGGGAAACCATTGAGAGGGTGAAAATGATAATTTTGTAAAAATTTCTAAAAATAACCTACCGGGTCATTATATTATTCACCACTAAGAAACCATATTACTTCTCGAATATAAAGTAAAAGGAAGTACTTGAAGCCTTGAAAAGTTGGGGATATGTGGCACGCATGTCGGACTCCATCTTGTAAGTTGTCTCTCTGAATGAATGGAGCTTCCACTGCATCTTCATTGAAGCAATCTTTTTGGTCCTAAGCTTTTGGAGCTACCTATACAAAATGGCGCAAATGAAAAATCCAAACCCAACTCCACCGAATAAGATGTGGTCTCCAAATCCTAAAACTGAATGATTAAAATTATTTGTTTTCAATATGTGAATGCGCATAAGAAATTAAACATTATATCAATTAAATATTATAAAAAATCATCTCAACAAAAAAATTTACTTTTTGATTAAAAAAATAATGTTTTAAATGTTTATATTTGATCAAAAAGATTATATAATATGCAAATAAAAATTATTTATCAATATAATATTATTGTAACATTACTTTTTAAAGAATTAAACATAAACATCTTTTCATAAAAAAATTTATCCAACTAATCAAATAATAAAGAAGGTTTCACATTATCAACGCCCTACATATATTCTAGCTAGTTAGAAAATATAAAAAAAATCATATTTTTTCCTGATGACCTTAATCCAATTCTCTAACTTGTGAACCTTTAGCGTCATCCTTTTTTTTTGTAGATGTCACTTTAACAAAATATACTAATAGATTTATTGCTAATAGATTTATTGTATAATAGTTCTTCTCATCCAAATCCATCTAATTTTTCCTTACATTCTTCAAAGCTAGGAACGTTATTCTTTCAATCAATAAATTCAAAGCAGTACTCATTTCTCATCATTTTCCAATTGAGACGAATTATTTTTCTTTTCTTTCCCAAAACTTTTCTTTCTACCAAAACTAAAGGTTGGAATGGAGAATTATTAGGAGCTCCATCATTTTTGTCAACAACTATATCTTCAACTCTATCAGGTGTATCTATATCAATAGAGCATATGCAGACAAAACCCAAGGACGTGGATAGGTACAACTTGGACTCCAACCCTGAACTCATGTTAATCATACAAGAAAGTTTAATGATCAAAGAGTCTCAATAAAATTAGTGGCATAAAATAAATATCTAATAAAATACCACAAGTATACACATAGTTCAGCAATAATATATCCAGTGTAATCTCACAAACGGATTTGATGATCAAAGAGTCTCAATAAAATTGGTGGCCTAAAATAAAATTTTAATAAGAGACCTCAAATATGTATACATAGTTATTGTTTTCAATCATGACTAATAGTTTTAACTCAGAAACCTTGAGTTCTTGATAAACATCAATACACCAAAAAATATTATTGCAATAAGAGTTTTTGATAAACATCAATACACCAACAATATTATTTGCAACAAGAGTTCTTGACAAATATCAATACACCCAAAAAAAATATTAATATAAAAAATACTTGTAAATATTAGGAAAACTTACTAGTATGAGAGGAAAAATTATTGTTTGGTTGAGAAAAGAGAGGAAGAAAGTTTGTAGCTAGAGAGAGGGAGGTCATGGAAAGAGAGTGAGAAACAACGAGTGATTATTTTAAAGTGTACAAAATAAGTCTGAATGTTGTTTAGATTCTTCTAGATATCTGATTGGTTAAGATATCTGCATATCCATTAAGGGGCTATTCTTAAAATGTAACCAATGTACTTAATGGGCTGAATCTGGATGATTAAGATTCAGATCTAAAAATTAAATGCACTTAATGGGAGGTGAATCTGAATGATTAAGATTCAGACCTCCATTAAGTGCAAACAAATGAGGCATTAGTTAACTAATAAGTGTATAGAGTGCTACTTTATACCTTTATGTAGAAGGTTAGCAAAGGCATACACATTCTTTGTACGTGTATTCTACATTAGTGAGTATACAATTTTTTTTAAAAAAACAATACGTCATAAATAATATTATATAATGTATTAAAGTCGTGAAATCAAAATGAGAGAAGTATGTAAGTTACTAAAATGGATGATTGTTAATCCAATTTAGTTAGCAAAAAAATTTAATTTTCATACACCGCATAAGCCAAGTGTATAATTATATTTTCTGGGGACATATATGAAAATACCTTTTAAAAGAATTTATTTATGTGGTCTGATACTAAAAAATAAATAAGTAACATGATACGCCTAAATTACACCTTCTAATAGAAGTATAAGCGGTTGTTGTTCAAATAAAGAACCTAACAGAGGTTAGGGTCGATCCAACGAGAAATAAGGTCTAGACATAGCGTAATTGTTTGCTAATTATACTTTAGCTGAGTTATTTTTGTAAAGGGGGGGGGGGGG
>JAJONR010005820.1:0-49293 GCA_029582245.1 Solanum etuberosum | reverse complement strand
GGATCTAGAAGCTTGACTACATATTCACATGAATTTAATACTTGCTTATCTAAACCTTGTACGTATTTATATTAAGAAATTTACTAAATAGTTAATTGTAAATTAATTATTATTATAGAATTAACTTAAAATTAATATTGAACCCATAGTTTAATTTGAGTCTTGAGAATGATGGAGACGGATCTAGAAGCTTGATTACATATTCACCTGAATATAATATTGCTTATCTAACCTTGTAAGTATTCATATAAAAAATTTACTAAATATTTACTTGTAAACTAATTATAATTATAGAATTGACTTAAAATTAATGTAGAACTCATAAATTAAATGATTTAACAATAAAGGCAAGAACCCATTAGAACATTTTTCCTTTTTCTCCATAAAGAGTTATTGCAAAAGTATACTTTAAAATTGAGGTAGTTGGACCAACTCCAATTGATATAACATTTTGTTTTAGTTGAACTAAATCACAACTCAATTTTCTTGACCATATCTTATAAACTTTGCATATATTAGGACCTAATTGTCATAATTTTAAAAGTCATAGCAATATAGGTACTATAATTTTTTTAATATTTGAAACATTCCAAAATATTTGACATCATTTTATCGATACAACAATATCTTTAATTCTTTATACAATTTTGAGGAATTCAAATTTATTCAAAAGTCTTCAAATTTTGATTTAAACTAACTTTTTAACCATTCAATCAATCAATTACGTTAAATTTTGAAATAGTCAGAGTATGCTATATGAATCATCTGACAATCAAATATTTATATTTATATTCAATCTAGTTGAAGTTGTCGATACATAATTTTTCAAAATATTCATACACTTTTTAAATCCATATTTTTCAATATTACATACTAAATCGAATCCTAACAATATTAGGTGTAAGTTGTAACGTTCACTATTGTGTTAAGACAATAAGTAATTTTAACTTTAATTAGTCAGGTGACTTGATCCCATTTTTTGGGTGTGTTATAAATTAAAAGTGATTTTTCTAATGAAAACAGAAAAAATAAATTTCATAAATTGATAAAATAACATTTCATGTTAGTTATTATTAATAATATTACTATTATTATAATTTTTAGAAAAATATTTTCCAGCATACCAAGTACACCCACCTCTACTTACATTACTTGCACACCTTTTGATAGATGCAATCATGCAATCAACCTTTATCTTATCTTAACTAAAAATTTATATAGTTATTTCATTTATTAATCACTTTATATCTCCAACACTCATTTTGTGGTTGGTATCATCTTGTCCCATATAAAATTTCTAATCAAGACTAAAGACTCTTGATAACATAGGAAATATAAATATGATAAAATGAATAAAAGAATGGACAATCAAATTTAGTATTGATCGAGTGATCAATAAAGTACGTTAAATATCAAAAGATTTCAAACTTATTAAATTTCTACGTAATTTTCTCTTATTTATGTTAGTTTTGATTAACAAAGATATCTAATATATATTACTGATGGAAAACGATATGTATCTCATAAATTAATCGAGACGCACGCAAATTAGTGAAAAATAATAAAATTTGGATGGTCATTACCTTGTGGCTGAACTTTTATTGCCCCCACCAAATATCTCAATCAAATAGATTTTGACCCCACCCACCCCCCACCTGCAAATGGGCTGTTGGTGACCTAAATTTCCACCAATGAGAAAAAACTATTACTAGCCACACATTTATTACAATTCTTTTTTCCATTTTGCAATTTGCAAATTGGCAACTATTTGTCCACCCCTCACCCACCCCACTAGATAGAACCAATCATTAACATGTTGTACTTTCAATCACATTGTTTAATTTCATTTTAGAATATATATATATATATATAGTCATAATACATGGACAAATAATAAGTTACAAGAATGTATATTTAGATATTTCCAAATGGTACGTACATAATAATCATTCAAATATATTATAAAACGGCACATAATATATATTATAAAATGATATGTAATAACCAGCCAAATACATAATTATGAAGTGGTATGTGATAAGCATTCAAATATATACTGTGTAACGATATATAATGATTATTTAGATATATTATGAAACATTAAGTAACAATTCTATAAACAAGATGAATTAAGAAATAATTTATACCTTCTAGAGTTAAACGTTACATGGTAATTATATCCAAGGGTCTTGCACAATTATTACAACAAACATTGAATGTAGGACAAAGTGAGATCTTGATTAAACAAATATTATTTGATATATGTAATAATTTTTGTAATGGTGTCATTATCTTTTTTTTTTTTTTTTTTTTTTATTATCTAATAATTAATCTTATCTGACTTTTTTATAATAATTTTGCCTTAACTTGTTGAAATGTGATATTATGTAATAACGAAAAATGGTATAGTATAATATAATATAATCTAATACGATATACTATAAAATAATACGTAATAACTATTCAATTATATTATGAATCGATACATAACAACCATCTAAATATATATATTATCAAACGGTATAAAACAATACATGATAACCATCTAAATATATATATTATCAAACGGTATAAAACAATACATGATAACCATTCAAATATATTATAAATAATACGTAACAACTATTCAAATACATTATGAGACGGTACATGATAACCATGCAAATATATATTATGATAAAGGGTATATAACAACCATTTAAATGCATCATGAAATGATACGTAACTATCATCTAAACGAGAAGAATTAAGGAAAAAATGATCATACCTCCAAAAGCTAAACGTCACATGATAATTATGTCCAAGAATTTTGCACAATTACTACGATGACAGTATATTCAATATAATCCTACAAAGTGAGATTTTGATAGGACAAATTTTGATCTGACTTCAAAGCTAGAGAAACTATTTTCGATAGATTTTGAAAATTAAAAAGAAACATTTTACACAATTATTATAACAAACAACATAATACACTCAATGTAATTGCATAAAATAAAATGTTGCTAAAAGAGATTTTAGTCCTTATTCGAAACTAAAGATACTGTTTCCGATATATCATCGTAAAACCATTTTTGAACAATTATTGAACTTTATATAAAGGGGATTTTTACAACCTTTTAAAGGTGTAGAACATGATAGAAGCTACCGACATACCAACGTGGACAGAACAACTCGCCACATCACTTAAAAGTTATTTTTGTTCGTTTTAATTTATGTGGTATTTTTTGTATTATGAGGTTCAAATAAGTTTATTATTAAACGTAAATATTTAAATATTTTAAAAATATTTTAAATTGACAATTATTACGAGTTATACTACTTTTTACATGATTTTTGATTATATTAATTTCATTTAAAAAAGTTAAAGAATTTAAGTCCAAATATATAGTCAAATTTAAATTGTTAGACTCCCAGGAGTAATAAATGTCACATAAATTGAGACGAGGTAGTATTAATCACATAACACCCCCCCCCCACCACCACATACCCACCAAAAAAAAAAAATCAGGAGAAATTGAATATATAAATTCCATCTTAAAAATTTAAAGAATTAATGTCCAAATATATAGTCAAAATTAAATAATTAATACTCTCACGAGTAATAAATGCCACATAAATTGAGACGGTTAATATTAATCACATAACCCACCTCCCCCCCCCCAAAAAAAAAGAAAATCACTAGAAAATTCGACTCCTAATTTTTGAATATATGAAATATATTTATAATTTTTTTTAAAAGAATTTATATCCAAATATATAGTCAAAGTCAAATTGTTCAACTTTTACGAGCAATAAATATCACATAAATTGAGACAAAGTAACATTTAATCGCATCACAAACCCCCGACCCCTCCACCCCCACCCCCTCCCCCACCCAAAAAAAAAATCACTAGAAAATTCGATTCCCTTTTCTAGATCAAGAAGAATCTTTTTTTCAAAATCTTTTTTTTTTATTACTTATAAATAGGGAACTTTACCATTTTAAAGAAAATACTCCAATTAATTATAATTTCTTTGAGGCAAAGAAAAACAAAAGGAGGGAAAAAGAAAAAAGAAAAAAAGTTTTAATTTTTTCAAGAATCTGTGTGTATATAAGGAAAAAAAAAAGTCCCATTTGAGTGAACTGTCCAACAAGTGGAGGAATTTTGCTGTTTGAGGAAGGTGATTCTTGTTTCCTTCTTCAGAAACAACTGTTACTTCAATTTTATCAATTTAATTTTGCCTTCAATTTAGGGTTCTTTTACAAGGTTTGATTCCTATATAGATATGTACATATATTCTGTGGTTAAAAAACACAACTTTGGTGTTGAGACAGAGTATCTTTTAGGTATTGATTGATAGATTGATTATGATTTGGTGTTTTTGGTGATTTGGGTGTTTTTAGTTTTGGTTTTATTTACAAAGATTTGATTTTTACGGTGTTAGATTGTGCTTTTAAGAGTTTGATTGGATTTTGGTTTCTTGATTGTTGGATGCTTTGTTTATTTTTGCCGAGTTTGGGGGATGGTTTATGTCCATTTTCCAAAGATTTCATTTTTAGTGTTGGATTGTGCTCAAGAGGTTGATTGGATTTTGGTTTCTTGATTTTGGATACTTTGTTCATTTTGCTGAGTTTGGGGGATTGTGGTTATGTCCATTTTCCAAAGATTTCATTTTTAGTGTTAGAGTTTGATTGGATTTTGGTTCTTGCTTTTTGGGTACTTTTTTTTTTTTCATTTTTGCTGAGTTTGAGGGTAGGTTATGTTTATTTCCAAAAGATTTCATTTTTAATGTTAGAGTTTGATTGGATTTTGGTTCTTGGTATTTTGTTTATTTTTGCTGAGTGTGGGGGTTGGTTATGTCCATTTCCAAAGATTTCATTTTTACTGTTAAGAGTTTGATTGTATTATGGTTCTTGGTTATTGGATACTTTTTTGCTGAGTTTGGGGGTTGGTTATGTCTATTTACAAAGACTTTGTTTTGAGTTTTTGGGGTCTTTATAGTTTGGTTCATTTACAAATATTTCATTTTTAGTGTTAGATTGTGCTTAGAGTTTGATTGGAGTTCTGTTTCTTGATTGTTGGATACTTTCTTCATTGTTGCTGAGTTTGGGGGTTGGTTATCTCCATGTACAAAGTTTTGGTTTTGGGTTTTTGGGTCTTTATAGTTTGGTCCATTTACAAAGATTTCACTTTTTATTGTTAGATTATGCTTAGAGCTTGATTGGATGTTGTTCTTTTGGTCATTGGATACTTTATTATTTTTGCTGAGTTTGGGTGTTGATTATTGGGATAATACTGATTGATTATTCGTGTGGATCTTGCAGTTGCTTTTTTTTGTGAAGACCAAGAAGAAAATGGCATTGGGGAATGATTGTGATAATTTGGGGTTAGGCATTGTGAGGAGTACCTCATTTAGGCGAAAAAGAGTCACTTTATCAAACACTGGTGACGTCAATTTCGTTTCAACGACACCAACGAAGAGAATCTGCAGCCAGAACTCGTTTTCTACAAACGACAAATCTCTCCTTGAGACGTTGCCTAAAGATCTCTTGGTTAGTTCATAATTTGTTTCCTTTTTGTGTTTCTTATATTTTCTGTTCCCGCGAGGATCAATAGTGTTCCCACTTGCCCTACCGGTTGATGGTGGAGGTGCTCAACCACATTAGCAAACCTTACTTGTCATGTTTCTTATGTGCTTTGTGTTATTTGTGTCAATTGTTCATATTCATATTCATGCTCTATCGCTTTTATAGTTCAAGATTGTAACAGTATATGTTTCCTTTTACTCATCATTATGCAGATAAAAATAGTATGTCGAGTTGATCACAATGATTTGAAGAGTCTGTTTCATGTATCAAGGACACTTAGGGAAGCGGTAAGCTTTAATTATCATTGAAGTATTGTTATATATTACGTAATTAATGAAGTGTTAATTAGTTGAATCAAGCATTGATGAGCTATTGTTTTTCCTTATGTATGATCAGTCCTTGATTGCAAAAGGATGGCATTTCGACTTTAGCACACCAAGCAAGACACTTCCTTTTCGAGATGCTCTTGATGTGGAGGACCTAGGTGATATCGATGAGGTAGAAAAAGCTCCAAATGCTCCAATGCAGTCGAAAATGGCAAGGTCTCGGTTGAACAGCAAGAAGCTGGCTGACATCTCTGTAGCCTTGTTTACCGACAGTTAGGCCAAGGAAATTGAGGTATAAACTCAAAACAGATTATGTATAGGTATTGTTATAGGAGAAACTCAGAAAGGATATCGTAGACGAACGAAGGGCTTCATCGAATGCCCTTGAAGATCATTTACCAGCTCTGGAAGTTGTTTTATAGTAGAAACTCAGAAAGGATATCGTAGACGAACGAAGGGCTTGATCGAATGCCCTTGAAGATCATTTACCACCTCTGGAAGTTGTTTTATAGTAGAAACTCAGAAAGGATATTGTAGACGAACGAAGGGCTTGCCCTTGAAGATCATTTACCACCTCTGGAAGTACATTGAGTAGAGACTCTTGTAGGAACTCAAAATGGATATCTTAGTCAAGTGAAGGGGTTGATCTGAAATCTTAGCGGTAAGAACGGATCAGACGGTTCCTTTGACAATGACTTAACCAACTCTGGAAGGACATGAGTGGAGAATTGTCATCGGATTTGATCATTGATAGACGAAGCTCTCTCCTTATCATGTCATTCCCTTATGTGGTTCGCACCCCAATCGAAGGGTAGACTAGGCGACCACAATGGCTGAAAAGGAAGGGAACGAACGGACCAAGTACGATAGCAACGCGAACCATGGTCACAAGAATCTTTACATAAAGCCATTGTTCTTTAAACCCTTTCATTGAAGATTAGCTATGGCTTGTTTGTTCATGTTGATGAGTACACATTTCATTAGAACTTCTCTTGTTGTAAATATGATAACTTTAGCCTTTCTCATTTTATCAATACTACTGTTTCATGTTTAATGGAATGCTAGTCCACTGTTTCATTTTTTTTTTGTGGTGAATCCCCCTGTTAAGTAGTCGTGCATTGTGATTGGAATGCTCAATTCTCTAGCAAATACAGCTCTTTTGATCATTTCTTTGCATGTACCTGTAGTAGCATTCAATTTGTGTCTACCATTTCACCATTAAGACATCTTGAAAGTGAATCGTATTCTATGAATATGATATCTATGTAGTATGAATTATGAATATAAGTTGGGCATTCCTGGCCTACCAAGCAAAACTAGTGGTTTCTGGTCACGATCAGCTAAGGCTGAAGTTTCAGTAAAGAGTGTTTATACATCGTATTCTATGATTATGATATCTATGTAGTATGATGTATGAATATAAGTTGGGCATTCCCGGTCTACCAAGCAAAACTACTGGTTTCTGATCACGATCAGCTAAGGCTGAAGTTTCAGTAAAGAGTGTTTACTCATCGTATTTCATGAATATGATATCTATGTAGTATGATGTATGGAATATAAGTTGGGCATTCCCGCCTACCAAACGAAACTAGTGGTTTCTGGTCATGACCAGCTAAGGCTGAAGTTTCAGTAAAGAGTGTTTACACGTGGTAGAACGAATATAGAAAAATTGAAATTAGTTTAATTCACCTTCCACTTTCATCATGTTTCCTTAAGAAAATCATTTACTTTTCAATAAGACTATATTCTATTCGTGAAAAATATCTTTTTCATAGCAAACACACCCTTAATTTCATGTCCAATTATATCAAAAGTGTGCTAAGATCTCTATCGAACAAAGTAAAGATAAGATTCATATACATTCAATCCTATTCAGACCTCATGAGATATACCATTGTATTAAAAGTGAGCCAAAGGTATATATTGTAAGCAATTTTTTCTACCTCAAACGAAGTAAAGATAAGATTCATATACACTCGACCTTTTTCAGACTTCACGAGATATATCATTATTATTGTAATTATATAAAAGGCATGTGACTTTTGTGCATCCTTTCACATGAAAAAAAGGGAAGACAAAATAGGGAATCCTAAGCTGAAAAACAAGACAGACTATTTTTTCACTGTTCACGTGTGGCGCAACTATTTAGGTGGTACTAATAATTGGCTTAGGGAATAAGTTCCATTTTATTCGTATTTCTAATTTTTTTTAAAATTCAATAAATTTGTCCTTCGTTAAAAAATATATATTATTAAGTTTTTGTATTTATCCTTGACTCGTAACGAAGTTTCAACCTAAACCATAGTGAAATTTTAGGTGTCAATGATAAAAGCAAATACGAGACGATTTTGATTAAATATAAAAATATTTAACGTAACAAAAAGATCACTCGCAACGAAGCTTTAACCTAAACCTATTTTGATGCTTTTACCATTACCAACTTAGGTGTATTTGGTGGTTTTAGGAATTTCATTACTCAAAAAGATCACTCAACTTCTGTACTATTTCTCCTTACTAAAAAGAGCGATCGAGTCTAGTAAAAATTATTTGTGAAGTCACATATTTTCTTTTGATGTTATTTATCTTTACTTATATCACTTTAAAAGTTATTCTATTAGAACTTGTATAATTTAATTCCGATTATCAAAAATTGATTGTAGAATCTATTATTAAGAATAAGAAATTACTACTTTTATTAACAACATTTAACCAACTCGGCAACATTTAAGAAGAGTGTAATCTACGGATCAATACAATAATATGAGAATCGTGAGGTTTTGAGTTCAGATTTAAGTAGAGATAAAGAAAAATACTAAATGTTTTTTTCTCAACTACGAACCTTGGTAAACATAGTTATCTAATACATGTTACTGGTAAAAGGTGATACATGTCTCATGAAATTAATCAAAGTACTGATATAATATTAATAAAAAAAAGTGACAAATATCTCGTGAAGCGATAAACTAGTCGAATTATACATAAACTAATCTAAATATTACGATTATAAAAAAATAACCAGGTATTTTATTAGTCTACCTCAACTTTATTTCCTCAAATCCACATGTAATCAATCATTCCTACCACTTGAATTTGATAAAAAAAAAGTTGTATTATTGTATTGTCAAACACAAAAGAATGAGTATTTGACATGTGGGGTTCAACTTGTTATAAGTGACATACTAATAATAATAATTATTATTGTTGTAAAGATAATTTGCGGCCTTCATGCCATTTTTAAAGCCTTAATTGCCTTTAATTAGTAAAGTATTTGCCAGCTTTACTAACACTTTCGGCTGACACCTCTATTTTGCTGGAACCGCACGAGTGGATGTAGACTTCGAGTTGCGTCGATTGATTCAGTTCGATTTGATTTTAAATTTATCTGTTTGATTTATTTATTATTGATCTGTAGATATACTAATTGAATAATTATAAAACTATTTAAATATCAGTTTAGAAGTTATTGATTATTGATCCTTATCGGTTTAATCGTTAAAATTTCACGTAATATTTTTCTAAATTGTAAATCACTGATTAGAAATAAATTGACAAATCAAATAAACCATGCACATGAGTTGATAGTATTTTCCTCAAAAGCAAACATTGGTATCTTGTACTTGTAGAATAATCCAAAGTTTGATACAGTAAAAAGATGAAAGTATGAAACTAAACAGTTAGAAAAGAACTTTAGATGTTGAATGATATGAGTATAATTTCCTAATTTTATATCGAAATATCGGTTAACTCGTTAAGAAATAGACCAAACTGTTAAGAACTGATAATTCGAAATAAAAAATAAATCAAAATCACTAAATCAATGACCTATTATCGATATATCAAATATTTTTTTCAATTCGAATTATTAGTTCAAATATGATTTTGAACAGCCTTAGATCAAATTAACTTGAGAACTATGTGTAGGGGTGTGTATCGGTCGGTTCGGTTTATCGGTTTTCGATTTTTAAATATGCTAAACCGATAACCAAACCAATAAGATATTTGGTATCGATTTTCGGTTTTTAAATATGCTAAACCGATAACCAAACCAATATATATTTGTTATAGATTTTCGATTTATCGGTTTTTAAATATGCTAAACCGATAACCAAACCGATAAGATATTTGTTATCGGTTTTTGGTTTATCGGTTTTTGGTCTTTAACGGTTCGGTTTTTGGTTTAACCAATAAGAAAATGCTTTCAAAACAAATATATGACTTGTCCAACAATTTGACACGAAATAAAAAATAGAGAAATCAAATTACTCATTGAGTGCAAAAATTATGCGTAGTGTAGTAAAAGTATAGTTAATACTCACAATTCACAACTCTAGCCATTGCCTAACCCTTGCCATTGTCGTTGCAAACCTCACCCGTCGCCGTTCTTAATTCTTTAGGTTTTGACATTGTGAACCTAAGACTAAAGTAATACTAAAACCTAAAGGGTAAATGCAGAGAGCAAAGTTAAGTAGTGTTAATTGTGTAGACTCCTTATAGTTATAGTCTAATATAGTGATTATATTAATATTTTTTGTTTGATATTTATGTATGACTAAAAATTAAAATAGTAAACTATAATATTCTTAATGGATTATCGGTTAACCCAATAATAAAAATTCAATATCGAACCGATAACCCAATAATATTTTTTTATAAAATCATTAAATAATTGTAAACCCAATAACCCAATAGCAATAAACCAATAACACTTTTTTTCGGTTCGATTTATCGATCGGTTCGGTTTTTGCACACCCCTAACTATGTGAAATAAAATAGATTTATAGGGTTAAATATATTCTCGTCGTTCTTTTTAAAAGGTTTTAATAATTGGAGGGTGAATTTGAACCTTCCACATAATTCAGAGATAAATTTGACTCTTTCACATAGTTTAAGAACAAATGACTATTCTTCCTAATTTTTAATGAAAAAACATATTAAGTTGGAATTAATCTCTAGTTCTTTAGGTAAATGATTCAACATCCAATCAAGTGCACTATTTAATTAGCTTTTTATAGTATGAGTGTCAGCATATAATATTACACCAATTTTAGAAAATATATACGTGAAATACTTAATTTTATCAAAAAATCATAAGTTTTATCAAAAAATCATAAGTTCACGTGTCTCTTATTCTAGCCAGAAATTTGTCCCTGCTTTCCACCATCGTTGTCATCATCACCTCCATCAAAATCTTTGATCTATCATGTTTATTGGGAGGCTTGAAAGATCCTTCGAGGTTCGTCAATGACTTGACTTTAGGTCGCAAATGAAAGTGCAAGGCTCCCCACTTTTCCTATCATACGATTTTATCAAACTATTCTATTTCATTCGTACTCCATTTCATTCAAAAAGGATGTTAAAAGGGATACTTTGTTCGCCATGAGGTTGCCGGGCTCACCCAAGAACAAAAGAGCAACATCAATCTCATTCGGTTCCTACGTAGTGACAATTGTCCAATAAAGACTCACCTTTTTTTCCATTTTCTTTCTCTCCTTCCCATTTCCACACCACCACCTACACTACTAAAAGAAAATGAACTAAACGACTTGAACATGCAATATAGAATATTATTTTAATACAAATAAGAAAATAGGCCCAGAATATTACTTAACTAGCTTTGTAATCTGGGCCTGATTAAGAAAATAGGCCCAGCTAGTTTTATTTGGACCATATAGGAGAAATAGATAGGCTTCGTAATTGTAAAGACAACGACTTTTAAAAAAAATAAAGAAAAGGAAAAACTATCTTATTAGATATATATTCATAGACATATATTTATACCATATATACTATTTTATTTATACTTTTAAATAATTATGTATCTTACTACAAATTATGAGTTTCCTACTATATATAGAGGAAAATACACCTAGATATGTATTTTTGTTATCAAATACACTAAAATAGGGAGAGAGGTGAGCAATATTGGGAGGGAGGCGAACGAGATGGGGGAGGGAGATAGTCATGTTCCTAGATACATGCGAATCACACCAGATACACACTAGATACATATATTTGTATGTATCTAGTGTGATTCACATGTATCTGGAATACTAGATATATAGGAGAGTGGCAAGCGAAATGAGAGGGAAGCGAAGGAGATTTGTCTATATATGTATCCCAGATACATGAAAATTCACTTGAATATAGTGTATCTAGAATAAATTACACCTAATTTTGACATCATATATCTCGAGATACATGTATCGAGATGTATCTAGACGCACCAAAATATGATAAGATTTGTAAGATTGCAAACTAAAGTGTATCTAAGTAATTAACTCCTTAACTTGTGGGATTTCTATAATGCTTAATGGGTAAATTTTGTGATGAATAAAAATTTTAAGTAAGAAATTTTGACTCAATAGACATTTTGTCTAATTTTCTCGAAAGGTAACTTTTTGAGGGCATGTTTATGCAAATATCCATTATATGTTATTATTCAGATTTTATTTTTCCTTGAAAAATTACATAAGTATAACTCTGAAAAATTATCCTTTTAGATAATGATATATTAGAAATAATGTTTGCTCATATATTGTTTAACTTTACAAATAAAATATTAAATTATTAAGTCTAACGTTTACTCAAATGGATCCTTTAAATCGTTGTATAAAAGATTATTGTTATAAAAAAAGGGTCATTTATTAAACAATTATCCTAAAAAGAGACAATCGGCAAAAATTATGCTTTCTGAGCAATATTACTATTAATTTCTAAATTATTTAACCTTCATTGTTTTATTACTGAATTTATTCCAATTTTAAAATTATGAGTCAAAACTAAATATTAGTGAAAATTTAGAAAAAAATTATTATATGATTTATTTATATTCAGTATTAAATCATTTTTGCTTGTACTCGTAACTAGACATACACTACTACAGTTAAACCTCATCATAATAATTATTCGTTATAATAACATTTGTATAACTAACCTGAGTTTTTAAGGATTAATTTTTCATGTTACTCTATATTTTATTTTTCTATAACAAAATTCTACCTATAATAAAAATGACATTCATTATATCGATACACTCTTTATCATGAAACAAGTACCTGTTTATAATAATCATATTCAACTATTTTTAAAAAAAAAATATTATGTATAAAAATTTAATATTTATAACAATCATTATTAATATCACACCTACAATAAATTCCGAGCAAAAATGTCTACTCAATTATATATGGTTATAATTTTCATAAGGAAGACTACTGGTGGACGGTGGTTTCCATTTTTGTACATGCACTACTCTTTATATTTATTTTTTTGGTTAAATTAATTAACAAATTATTTTTTTTGCGTACTTTTATTTATAATTGTTAAATTGTCTTTAAAAGTTGAATATCAATATAAATAAATACATATAATAATATTTTATAATAATAATTATGAAATTTTCAAATAAATCCTATGTTATAATGAGGTTTGACTGTATTCAAATTACAATTTCGACAAACTCTTATGTAGAAAATATTCACCTCCTATTTAAGATAGTAATTAACTCAATGACTAAATTGGAAATGACGGTGGAACATAAATTCATAATTGATAATATTGCTAGTGGACGGTGGTAACGCGTCTAATATTATTAGTACGTAGCTTTAAAGATGGTAATGAAAATCGAATCGAACTTAATTATTTGAATCGAAAAAATATTATTAATTTTATGGTTATGAGTTATTAGTTAACGGTTCATTAAAAAAATTTAATGTTATTTTTATTGAGTCGTCAATTTTGTAATGGACGTTATTTAAGATTTTTTGCTTAAGGAGTTAATCGATAATTCGATATATAATTCAGAATAAATCTTGTAGGTTCATTATGTTTTACTACTCAAATTGTTCAAATAATGTAAATTACTTGATAATTTTTGGAATACCTATTTTATTTCGGTTATCACATTGTTTGTAAGTAACTTTTAATGTGCTATCTTATAAACTGTTAACCCAATAGCCAAATTGATAACAATTCGTAATCGATATCTTACCATCTTTTAACGATTTAACATATGTACGAATCGATAACTGATAAGTTGAATCAATAACCTTCAAAATCAAATCGAACCGATCAATAAACCTTAGTTGGTAAGTACTCTTTTATTTTGAATCAGAGGTCTCAAATTTGAGCCTTAAATATAAAGTCACTTTTGATAGTAAAATTTTACGACGCAAATTTGGATTAGTTGAGTTCCAAAAAAAAAGTACCGAATATCATATGAAAAACCAAAAAAGTCATTGTTTGAACTAATCTTAATTAGTGCACGCTATAACAAAAAAACATTTAGCGGTAATTAAGTCAATGTCCATGCAAAATCGCTAGAGCCTGTAATGTCATTTATATAGAATGTTAGTATATTATTATCGCAAAATCCTTTATACGTTATAGTGATGTCATCACTCATGCCTAATGATGTATCAATGTTGGGTTAAAAAAAGAATTATTGACACGTAGGTGCCAGTTCACTACCCAAAATATTAATTAAAAAAGATAAGGATAAATTTTTGTTAACTAAATGCTGACGTGTACGTGTCACAGTGTGAATTCTTTTGTTTGACTTAATTAGTACTTCTTATCCCAATGAGAATTATGGATAATCTTAATTTTCAAACATTTGAATTACTTAAAAAATTAATTATATAAATGTATTTTTTAAGAAAATAAAGGTAAGAATTCTTATACAACATGTTCTGTTATATTGATTGTGTAAAAAAATAAAAATTTACACTATCGATATATGAAATCAAAATCGTACCAGACTAGCTTACTCTTTCTAGTAATGTGCTTAGTACCACAAATCAACCGATTTTAATCAAAAAAATGCATAAACGATCATGCATGTAATAGTTCAGAAGTATATTTAGACTTTTTTCCTAAAAAAAAAATACTAAATATATTTAGTGTGATATAATAATGACAATACAATGAGAAGAATAATATAGAAAAAACATTAGTTTCATCAAAATTATTTTGTGAAGTGAATAAAGTTTATCCTCTTTCATAAATATTTTCCTATATTAGTTTCATATATCTTGATATTTATAGAAAATAAATACAATATTTTTCCAAAGTGCATCATTACTTTTTTGGCAATTGGTTCACTGTACAATTTTTTTTGACAGCTAATAATAATAATAATAAATTTAAAAATAAACTTGACAGCTAAGTAATAAAATCTGAATATATATTTTTCTATATATATATACTCCTATATGGACTCTTCATATACTCTATATTCTTACTCTTTTCTTCTTCACTTCTCATATTTTCTCTCTAAAAAAAATTGTTGATACTATAGTTTTTATTATTTGTTGAAAAAAAATATGGCTGGTGGTAGTGGAGGAATTAGCCATGGAAATAATGGAAAAGAATATCCTGGAAATTTAACTCTTTATGTTACTATTACTTGCATTGTTGCTGCTATGGGTGGATTGATCTTTGGTTACGATATCGGAATTTCTGGTACGTGTTTTTTCGTATGTCGATTTAGAGGACGTATATATCTCTTTTTTTTTGTGTGTATGGATATGTTATTTGTTTGTTAACTTTAGAGTCAGTAGATTTAGAATACGTATATATCTCTTCTTTTTTTTATGTATCGATACGTTATTTTTAAAATTTATATCTATATTATATCTTGAAGAATATGAACTCACAAAATATTAAATTATAAATTTGCTTTTGTGTGTGTCAAACATTGTGTACTTATACGCTATGTTGCTCGGATTCAATTTACATTTGTCAAATATTATTAGAGAATTTGAACGACATAACTTGTGTCATAGGAAAAAATGTTGTCTCACATGTGTCTGATTCTCTAAAATTATTTTTTTAGAAAATTAGACATATATATAATTGGAGATTCTGAGCAACATAACTCGTGTTATATGGAAAAAAAAAGATTGTGTATTTAAAAGTCTATGTTGCTCGGATTCTCACACATCCTGATAGACATTATCAAGAGAATTCGAGCAACATAACTTGTGTTATATGAAAAAAAGAGAAGAAATTGCTTACTATATTCTATGTTGCTCGGATTCTCACACATCTAGATAGACATTATTAGGAGAATTCGAGCAACATAACTTGTGTTGTATGAAAAGAAGAGAAGAAATCGCTTACTATAATCTATGTTCCTCAAATTTTCACACATCTAGATAGACATTATGTGGAGAATTCGAGCAACATAACTTGTGTTATATGAAAAGAAGAGAAGAAATTGCTTACTATAATCTATGTTGCTTGGATTTTCACACATCTAGATATACATTATCTGGAGAATTCGAGCAACACAACTCGTGTTATATGAAAAAAAGAGAGAAGAAATTGCTTACTATATTCTATGTTCCTCGGATTTTCACACATCTAGATAGACATTATCTGGAGAATTCGAGCAACATAAAGAATTCGAGCAACATAACTTGTGTTATGAAAGAATAAAAAAGATGGTGTACTTGTGTTCTATGTTGCTTGAATTTGGTCACATTATTGGAGAATCCGAGCAACGTTTTTGTTTGTTCTGATGATGTTTGTGTGTTTTTGGAACAGGGGGTGTGACATCAATGGACTCATTCTTCAGCAAATTTTTCCATTCTGTTTACATAAAGCAAAAGGCAGACACATCAACAAACCAGTACTGCAAATTTGACAGCCAGACACTAACAATGTTCACATCATCATTGTACCTTGCTGCACTATTTTCGTCGATTGTTGCATCAACTGTTACAAGAAAATTGGGAAGGAAACTTTCAATGCTCTTTGGGGGTGTCCTGTTTTGTGTTGGAGCTTTGATCAATGGTGTTGCTAGGGATGTTGCTATGCTCATTGTTGGAAGAATCTTGCTTGGTTTGGGTATTGGATTCGCCAATCAGGTGATTTTTTCGCGATTTCAATTTGCTACATGACATGTTTTTGTTTGATTATCATGTTCCTATAGTTCTTGCTTTTGATATCTGTCATCGTCATATCTTGTTTATTGTATTTTTCGATTGGATTTGAATTCACCACATGACATGTTTTTGTTTGTTTGATTAACGTGTTCCTGTAGTTCTTGCTTTTGATATCTATCATCATGATATGTTTTTTATTGTGCTTTGATTGGATTTGAATTCGCCTCATGACATGTTTTTTTTTGTTTGATTAACATGTAATCCTGTAGTTCTTGCTTTTGATATTTATCATTCTATGTTGTTTATTATGTTTCGATTATCACATTATTTTGTTGTTGTTATTGTTCCTTGTATGCTCTGCATTGCTTTCCTTATTAACTACTATGCTTTCTTTATTGTGTTTTTCCTTACTTTACTTGTATTTGTTGCACTTGAATCACGTTCTTTCAAAAACAACCTCTCTACCTCCACGAGGTAGTGGTAAGGTATATGCCGTTTGTGTATAAGCTACCCTCCCCAGACCCCACTTGTGGGATTTCGCTGAATATGTTGTTGTTGTTGTAACATGTTCTTGGTAAATTTGTTATGCAGTCTGTCCCTTTGTACCTATCTGAAATGGCACCATACAAATACAGAGGAGCACTTAACATTGGCTTTCAATTGTCAATCACAATTGGCATACTTGTAGCCAATGTGTTGAACTTTTTCTTCGCGAAGCTTGACTGGGGATGGCGTTTGAGTCTAGGTGGTGCGGTGGTACCTGGATTGATCATCACTGTTGGTTCCCTCCTCCTCCCAGATACTCCCAACTCCATGATTGAACGTGGAAACAACGAGGAGGCCAAGGCGAAGCTCAAGAGGATTAGGGGTGTTGATGATGTGGATGAAGAGTTCAATGATTTAGTCGTGGCTAGTGAAGCCTCGAGGAAAGTTGAGCATCCTTGGAGGAACTTATTGCAAAGGAAGTATAGGCCACATCTCACTATGGCTATTGCCATTCCATTTTTCCAACAACTTACTGGGATCAATGTGATCATGTTTTACGCCCCCGTCTTGTTCAAGACTATTGGTTTTGGTGGTGATGCTTCACTTATGTCTGCTGTTATTACTGGTATAGTCAACGTTGCTTCTACCATTGTTTCGATTTATTATGTCGATAAGTTGGGAAGAAGATTTTTGTTCCTTGAAGGTGGAATTCAAATGCTCATCTGCCAAGTAAGTTTAAAATCTCATTTTCTTACATAGTTTCATTGAAAAACGGTTGCAAGAGACTGTTTCCATAGCTTGAACCTGTAACTTTTCAGAAAAGGGGTGGGTGTATTATATACGCAACCTCACCTCACTTGCTAGTCACATGACAACGCGATTGTGCCATTAACATGAAGTTTGTTTTAATGTGCAGATTGCTGTGGCAATATGCATTGGATCAAAATTTGGAACAGATGGTTATGCAGGGGAATTACCAAAGTGGTATGCAACATTAGTAGTAATATTCATATGTATTTATGTAGCAGGATTTGCTTGGTCATGGGGACCTCTAGGATGGTTAGTCCCTAGTGAAATTTTCCCACTCGAAATTCGTTCAGCAGCACAAAGTATCAATGTATCTGTCAACATGATCTTCACATTCATAGTCGCGCAAGTGTTCTTGACACTCTTGTGTCACTTGAAGTTTGGTTTGTTCATCTTCTTCGCGTTCTTTGTATGTGTTATGACAGTGTTTATCTACTTCTTCTTGCCCGAGACGAAGAATGTGCCTATTGAAGAGATGGTTGTTGTGTGGAAACAACATTGGTTTTGGTCTAGGTTCATGACTGAAGTTGATTATCCTGGAGCAGCAGCAGCAGCAGCTAATGTTGAAATGGCAAAAGGGGACAATGGGAGCAAATTAGTATAGTATTATATGAAAGGGGTGTTTTATGTAATGTTTTGTTAGTTTAAACAACATATAGTTTGGCAACATATTTTGGAAAAAATGGATTTTGTAGTCAATTTGTGGCAAGTTGAATCACTTTCTCTACTATTTGATCCATTATATTTGAGGTAAACTAATTTAGTTTTAACCTGGTACGTCTAGACTTCTTTATTTCTTTGCCACAATTCATATTGTTACAATTTATTTGATTTATGATTTCAAAATCTAAATATATATATATATTTTTTAGCAATTTCTAATAAATATATATATAAAATTTATGTACTATTCAAGATTGTTTAACATACTCAGTATTTGATATTCTTATAAAAAACAGTCTAACTATCTCCACAAGATAAAAATAAGTTTGTATACACACCACCATCTCCGATTCCGCATGTAGTTGTCAACTTGTTATTTGACTTGTCTCTTCATAACAAATGTGGGTTTTGACTTTTGAAGAACAAGTAAATAAATTTAAAATAAAAATAAAAAGGGGTAGCCTTTATATGCTAGGATCTTCTTCCTTTATTATATAGTAAAGTAAAGTACTTATTTATTATTTTTGGAAGATATTTCTTGATTTTTTCTTGGAGAAGAAGGCAAGGGTTGACCCCAATCTTGTCTAAACATACAAATGAAAGATCAAGTTTTGTTTATAATATAAAACATATAGAAGAAATATTAAGTGTTGTTGATAACATATAAATTAATGAGCCATTTGTTCATGTATTTTTTTTAAAAAAATATAATATTTAAATTTTTTTAAGATAATTTTTAAACTTTTGAAAACATACCTACTTTTTAAAGTCAAATGCACGATCAAATATAACTCATATAGACTTGTCAATTCAACTTCAAATAAATCATAAGTTGTAAGCTTATGCAAACATATTCTAAGCTTATAACATATGAATGAAAACACATATATATCTCATTTTGCATTTGAATAAAAGAATAATACTTCTACAAAGATCTTTCATGTATTGTAATCTTTTACTATATATATATATATATATATATAATACCAAACATTGAGGAATAAGTAAACATAATCCTTTGCAATATGTTTTTTAAAAGATTACAAAACGAAATAAATTCCATCTATTTCTCCCGATCAAATACAATAATAATATACCTAGTATAATCACAAGTTGGGGTGAGAGGATAGAATATACACAAATCTTACCCCTGTCTTGTATAAAGAAAAACTATTTTCGATAGACACCCAGCTACGTAACACATCTCAAATATTCAATTTGAAAAAAAAAATACTAATGAAAGCAACAAAAATGAAAACAATAATACTAACAAAGAATAAACATACATAATACGATTGAAACAATTAAAAACAACTTATAATACTAAAATCTAAGAATACGATAATAAAATTGATCAAATAAACCACATATAATAATAATATATATATATATATTTTTATAAAAAAGTATATATATATTGTATAAATGGCAAATTTTCAAATTAAAATTGACATGACTTTTGAATCTCTTGGATCTTGACCCCCAAGTGGTGGGAATTGCCCTCTACCCCAAGTTCCAAAACTAATTTATTTATTTATTTTTAATTTCCTATTTTCTCATATATTTCTTCTTCTTTTTTCTTTCTTCTTCTTCTTCTACGCCGTCTAGGTTTTAACACACACACAAAAAAAAAAGAATTTTTTTTAAAGCTAAATCAAAATTGTCCAAAGGAGAAGCAAAAAAAAATTCCTTTGTGACAATGGTTTCTTCTTCTTGCTCTTCAACAATAATTTGCCCTAATTGTTTTTCTAAGCTCCCATTATTCATCACCTGCGCACGTTAGCTTCAATTGAAACATCCCCAAACAGTCACCGATAAATCATTTTTGCATCGTCATGTCAAGGTTAGTTTGAAAAGAGATGCGGTTTTGATTTCTATTTTATGTTTTTTTTTTTTAATTTTATGAATTTTGGATTTTTAATTTGTGGGGTTTGGTTATTTTGAGTTTTTAATTTGTGGGGTTTTGTTCTTTTCAATTTGTTGTTGATTCTTGATGTTGTTTTCAATATTGGGTATATAAGCTAAGGGGTGGGGGGTGGGGGATAATATGAACCATAGTTAAAAGTAGATGGGTAAAGTTGGAGCTTTTTTGTTTTTAATGGTGGTGTCTGGGCGAGTTTGTGCATAGCTGGACTAATTCAACGTGCACAGGTAGCTGTGTTTACCAAGGCTTGGACAAATAGGAAGAAATCACCTAGTGTTTTTGTGTCTGCTGGGATTTGAACCTGATGCCTCATGGTTCTCAATACACCTGGTTAAGTAAAATTGGAGCTTTTCCCGTGAAGTATGTTGACAATTCCATAGTAGTTTGTGCTATAGCTCGGTAACATATGGGGATGAATTCATCATAGTTAGACTGTTTTCATCAGATAAGAATGTTATTGGTTATTTGGATGTCTCGGTAGCTATGATATATTGAGACCTAACTAGTTAGTTACTAGCTGAGGTAGTGATTTTAAGTGGAAAGTTTCTTTTTGATTTCGATTCGTGTGGGCTTGGGCTTTAGAAGAATACCTTCCCTCTTTAGTTCTAGGCTTTGTATTTGATCCTTTTTAGCTTATTGAGCGGAAGTAGGTACCAAAGATGAAGGTAAATGCCTACATATAAGTGAAAGAAGCGAATTTGTTTGGATATGAATGAGCAGCACCATAACCAATGTGGTCTGATCATCACAGCAGAGTCCAATTGTCAGGTCACATAGAAGAAGAAGAAGAGAAATGAGTGGAGTGTATGGAATTACTTTAATACCAAATCTCCACCGCATTGCAAATAAAATAAAAATGGTAATGTAGAAATGTAAAGGTAAGAAATGGATGAACAAAATTCTAAAATTCAACCTTGTTCTGGAACTCCTCCTTTCTTCTCCTGAAACCTAGATTAGTCCAGACCCTTAAATAACAGAAGCATAACCAAGGTAAGTTTGTCAAACTACTCGACATGTAGCTGAAAGATTTTTAGCAATCAATCAGTTGACCCTATATAGAAGTAGTTATTTATGAAAAGCAATAAAATTGAATCCTTATGTAAAACTTATTGGTCATTATTTGCTAAAAAATCCATGCTTTTGTATGGCATAGTTTTACCATGTTTTCAGAGTAGAGCCTACAAGACCACAAATGTGTGTTTGACCTGGATAGGGGATATGAGATGGGGGTGGGGGGGGGGAGGACCATAAGAAGGGTTCATTGACAACAAACCCAGTGCAATCCCACAAGTGGGGTTTGGGGAGGGTAGGATCTATGCATACCTTACCCCAACCTTTATGGGGAAGAAAGGTCCTGTGACACTGTCAAATATTTAAGAGAAGTTAAAACGTGGAGGGAGCATAGCTGTTCTTGAGTTATTTTTGATTCCATTAGTGAATTCCTAATGGATTTTGTTCTCGCGTATTGATTATTTTGATAGTACTTAATTTGCTTTTGAATGCCTTGGTCTTTTGTTGTCTCTGAATGCATTTTGTAACTCGCAATTGTACTTTTGACTGTTAATGCAGATTCTTTAGAATAGGTAGTATTAAAAGAGTTGCACAATCCCTTGAAAAAAGTCAGAGAAGTGCCTATTTAGTAGAAAAACATGGATTGCTTAATAGGCTTGGGATATGTTCTTCAAAGTACAGATTTTATGGACAATACACATCTTCTGCTAGAGGATATGCTTCATTTACTGGGTACAGAGTACAAAACAGTATGTTCAACAATTTTCACAAGATACAGTCAGCCACTTCGTCGAGCAATCCTAAAGCACATCATGCTCGACTTGCTTGGAGGAGGTTCTTACTGATTTCTTTTTACAGGGGAAGAACTTTTATTCCATTAAGTAGAATTGCTCAAGCAGTTAGTTTGGCTCTGTGCCGCTCTGCAGTTGTTGTTCCTGGTGTATTTGCCTTAAGATATGGAAAGAATGTAGCAGTGGCAAAGGCAGAGGCCATGCCGGTTGTGGACCTTTCCTCGCCAAGGAATACATTTTATGTACGTGCACAAGATAGTCATGTCTTACTTACTCGACTAATCCTTTCAGCATTTGAAGGTGCTGTTCTTTTGGTGAGAGCTTTTTATTTGGCAATCCTGTTCTCTCCAAGCATTGCAATGGCTCCATTTGCAGAAGTTCTGGGACCTAGGTACAGGAAAATATGGCTTCAGGTTGTTCACCGGACTCTTGAAAGAGCAGGTCCAGCATTTATAAAATGGGGCCAATGGGCGGCTACACGGCCGGATCTGTTCCCAAGAGACTTGTGTGCTGAGCTGTCAAAGCTTCATTCAAAAGCTCCTGAACATAACTGGGCCTACACAAAAAAAGCTGTTGAAAAAGCTTTTGGTCGCAAGCTTTCCGAGATTTTTGACAATTTTGAGCAGACCCCTGTAGCATCTGGAAGTATAGCTCAAGTGCATCGTGCTTCCTTGAAGTCTAGATATCCTGGTCGTGAGAACAAGCCTATGAAAGTGGCAGTGAAGGTTAGACACCCTGGAGTTGGTGAATCAATTAGAAGAGACTTTGAGATTATTAATATTGTTGCAAAATTATCAGGGTTCATACCATCACTTAAGTGGCTTAGATTGGATGAAAGTGTCCAGCAATTTGCTGTCTTTATGATGTCACAAGTTGACCTAGCAAGAGAAGCTGCCCATCTAAGTCGTTTTATTTATAATTTTCGAAGATGGAAAAATGTCTCTTTCCCTAAGCCTGTTTATCCATTAGTACATCCTGCCGTGCTGGTGGAAACTTTTGAGGAAGGAGAAAGTGTCGCCCACTATGTTGATGAACTTCAGGGTCATGAGCGACTTAAGAGTGCTCTTGCTCATATTGGAACTCATGCACTTCTCAAGATGCTTCTGGTATGTTTTTCTTTGATGTACTTTGTTCAAATTGCTTGTATTATCATGGATTTGTTTGTGGCTCATCATATAGTAATTGGTTTCTTAAAATTTGTCTTTTTTTAAAAATTATGTGCCATGCAACAAAGCATTTCTTCTTCTTTTTTTTTCCAAAAAAGCAACAACAACATACCCAGTGAAATCCCACAAGTGGGGTCTGGGGTTTCCAAAAAAGCAAGAAGCTAAAATTTTAACCCGTGATTGGATCCAAAAGAGGTTCTACATCCAGTTACCTCGAATTGATCCTTCTTTTGTTTCTACTGTATAATATAATTGGATTTACTCAAAATAAATATAAGATTCTTAAATACTTCTCCACATGCTGAAGACTCCGTTAAAACATGACATAAATAAAGCTAATTTGATATTCCTTAGTACTATTGGTTCCTTTTTTCTTTTTTCTTTATACATAAATCTGAGATGAGTATTGGACTCATATATGGGTCTATACACTCCAAGGGGTTGTTTTGTAGGGTGTATAAGAATACTACTTAATATGGTGTATTAGTAATATTGGAATTAGTTGTGGGTACCTGCACCCAAAGGTGTGGCCTAGTGGTCAATGAAGTGGCTGAGAGCCATAAAGTTTCAGGTTCAAATCCCAACAGAGACAAAAACACTAGGTGATTCTTCCCTTATGTTCTAGCCTTGGTGGACAGAGTTACTTGCTACCTGTACTGGTGGGAGGTGACAAGTATCCCTTGGAATTAGTCGAGGTGGCTTGGTCACCACGGGCATCCAAAAAAAATAATTAATTATGGTTACCTCCATCTCAAAAAGTAATGCTGAGATTAGTTATGCGGGTATCATTTTTTATTGATTGTTTGGGTTGCTGTATGAAATGACTAGGGTGTATTAGAATAGGATAGTATTGAATTGTCCTATTAGAATAGGAATTGTCCCCCATATTGTTATTGTCATAATTTACTATGTATAAGAATAGTGTGTATTAGTTATACATTGGTTGAAGACATTTCCAAACAAGGGATTGGATAAATACCAAAGCTGATGAATGTATTATTTTCTCTAATACCTCCTACCAAACGACCCCTAAGAGCAAATAATGTTATATGTTTCATGTTTGTGCAAAGATACGCTATATGCTCTTGCTTGATGTCTCCATTCATTATGCATGTGCATATGTTATTGGTTATTCAGATATATTCCTTTTTGCTCATCTCCCGTTTCTTCTGCACAAGATAATGAACAGCATTTGTCTTCGCATCAAGAAGTTACTTTCTTCCAATATGTTCAGGTGAAGCTTATAACTGGCTTCACCCTAATGCTCTCAAAGTTGCTTTCAAATAAACTCACTTTGAGATATATGCTGTAGCTTGTACACAGGCGCAAGTGGCAACCTACTAATTATTGAGAGTGGGCAGAACGCTGAGTTCTTTACTATTTTGTTGCTCTTCACATTGTCCTTTCATGCTAGTATATTATGTGAAAGCTTAGATGTAAAATCGACATAATAAATGGAAAGCGGAGATGTGTGTGTTTGTGTGAGAGATATTTTACTAGTGGACCTAAGGTACACTTCTTTCTTTCAGGTTGACAACTTCATGCATGCAGACATGCATCCAGGAAATATTCTTGTCCGTGTACCAAAGCACAAGTCCTCTCAGAAACGTATATTCAAGTCAAAGCCACATGTGATTTTCCTTGATGTAGGCATGACTGCTGAACTTTCTCAGACCGATAAATTGAATTTGCTTGAATTCTTTAAGGCTGTTGCTCGTCGAGATGGTTCCACTGCAGCGCAGTGCACTTTAAATCTATCAAAGAAGCAGAATTGCCCTAATCCAGATGCCTTCATTAAGGTAAATTTCTTACTCATTCAAAATTTCTTTTCCATTTCAAGGCGATTCTCAAATGCTTGAATTAGAAACTTGGATATGCTTGTTTTTATTTACATACTGACATTTGTTTTTGGACTGGTTTAACCAAAGTACTTTGACTAGTTAGCTATCCTTGAAAATAAAGTTCAATGAAGCAATACCATTAGAATTGATATGCTGGTTATTACTTTATGAGAAATTGGGCTGAATCTCCAATATACGGGTGTGGAGACATGGTTTCCCTGTTCTCTAAATGGCTTTTTCTCTTTTAGGAAGTTCATCAATATGCCTTCTGGGTGTCAGCATTAGGGAATTGTCCTGACTGTTTACCCTTGGTAGAAGAGCATGCCAAACTACTTCTTTTTTGTTTTGTTGATAAAGTAAGAGCATGCTATACTCTAATTAAAAGAGAAAGTCAAAGGGATAAGGAAAACTAGGATGCAATGTGCCAGAACCTTGACGTTGCTTTTCTTGCCATCATGAAATCCTCATCTGCTCCGGTCTCCGGGTTACGACTTGCAATCAATTAGTCCTTTCCTCGACACTGGTGTCAAAGGAAGAGCACAACCTAGAACTATATATGGAAGATCATGATTACTGGGCATTGTAGTCAATGTCATATCCATATCCTTACAAGTGACAGCAACTAGTGACCACTTCTTATAAACATCCTGCAGAGCCAAATCCAATTATATTCTCTTTGTGTTCATGATGTCTGGAAAGTCAGATGCACAGAGATAGTGGCGACTTTATCAGTTCACCTACTGGTGTAGATAATTGTGAAATCAGCTCGCTTGCTGCTTATCTCTTGGAATGCTCTGGTTATAATGAACGGTGAAAACATGGTTTTCTTATAACATCCTTGAACTGCTAAAATGTTACTTTAAAAAATGATCTATTTTTTTTTCCAAAAACTTCCTACATCATTGAGGAAATTGTAGAAAGAGAAGTTGTTAGGGAGTAAAACGTTTTGGCTGACAGACTATCTCAGATAGGACTAAACTCTGCAAGTATGGACGCAAATACGCTACAACCTTTTGAGCTACCTCCGTCGTTGGTGGCTACTTCTCTTGAAGATGATAGGACGGACTAATCATAGAAGCTCTTCAGTTGTACTAGTCAGCATTTATCTAACTTCCAACGGGTTGAAAATATTAGCACTGCTACTAATACCCCTGCTCCCCCTATGTTAATACCTTTTCACCAAAAAATAAAAGAAAGAGAAGTTGATACATAAACGAAATAGGTTATCAGGGTGAAACTTTGCATCTGGTCTGTTTAGTTTTTTTTTGTTTGGAGGGTGGGGGGTGAGTGTAGGGGGGATTGGGTCCAAAGTTCAAGAAAATATTTATGGACCGCCAGAATCTCGAGACCATTTCTTATTGTCAAAAACTTTCCTCATCCTTCTTCCCTAGAAATTTTTGAATATTTCGGGAGGCCCCTTTTCGTACAGATGCTCATAGGTGAAGGAGACCATCCTTTGTTCCTGTCAGCTGGATCAAAAGGCCCTCTCCTGAAGAGGTCAAATAGTCATGATCCATTCATATGAATTTTTTCTTATGGACTGTGTGTAGCGGCTGGTGAATCCTATCCTGTACCTGAACTGGACTTGGATATTCAATTCAACCACACTACCCTACATGGAAGTTTAATGGTTTTGGGACATAATTTCCCTGGATTTTAGGCTCCCTTTCTCTTTAACCAGCGATTCTCTTAGTTCCAATATATATATATATGTGTGTGTGTGTGTGTGTGAGAGCGTGTGTGTGTTTTTTCCATTGTTCTTGATTCATTGGTGTTAGTTCTCATACCCCTAGTCCTAGAAATATATGATTGTATAATGTCTTTTTTATATCCACTGCCAGTACATCTGTTTTGCTTAGGATTTGTGCCCAGTACATCTTTTTTAGTCTCTGTCTTCTTATTATACAGGAAGTGAAAGAGTCTTTTGATTTTTGGGGGACTCCGGAAGGAGATTTAGTCCATCCTGCGGACTGCATGACTCAACTACTTGAACAAGTTAGGCGTCACAGAGTGAACATTGATGGCAATGTGTGCACTGCGATGGTTACAACTTTAGTCCTGGAGGTAGTTACTTTTTATATCACTTGAGCTTATATTAGATTATAAATAATTAATGAGTGAAGGTAAAAAACACACCTAAAGTATCCTGATTTTTTGAGTTTCAAACTTGAACTATCATGTACGAGTCTCCTAGCTGAACTATCACTAACTGTTTATCAAAACACATCTCAACTATCACTAACTGTTTATCAAAACACATCTCAACTATGAGTTGTTCCCTTTTCCTACCTGAACGATGGTGATATTCCAGGTAGGAAAAAGGAATAACTAATAATTGAACTATTTTTTGATAAATAGTTGATGAAAGTTCAGGTAGGAAACTCAAAAAACCGGTATACTTTAGGTGTGTTTTTGACCCTTCACTCATAATTAATTGGACTCAGAATTTCTGCTTTTCCGTAGTTTAGGATGAACTGGTAATTATAAAAGCTACTCCCTCCGTTTCAATTCGTTTGTCGTACTTACCTTTTTAGTCTGTTTCAAAAGGAATGCCTCTTTCCTTTTTTGGTAACTCTTTGATTCCTAACTTTCTACATGGCGTGTTTAAGGCCACAAGATTGAAGGACATTTTGGTACATTTTACATATTTTAGTTTAAAACTACAAGATTCAAAAGTCTTCTTTACTTAAACTCCGTGTCAAGTCAAATCTAGATAAACAAATTGAAACGGAGGGAGTACATGGCATTACCAATGATTACTTGACCGTACCCTTCGTCACCTCTACCTGTGGACAACAAAGGGAATAAACCCTAATGAATACTATTGCTTCCGTACTATACGTGACCCTGTTAATCTTGTTGCTGCAGGGCTGGCAACGGAAACTTGATCCAGATTACAATATAATGCACACACTACAGACCTTGCTTCTCAAAGCCGACTGGGCAAAGGATCTTTCCTACACAATCGAACAGGTCATGGCTCCATGAAACTTGCCTCATGTTACTGCAAACGAATCGTGATATACAATACACAAATGTATATTTTAGCCCCAAAAGACCAAAATCATGTCTCTAGTTTACATTTTAACCGATTTAGATAGCCACATATCTGCCTCACAAGATTTTGTTAGTGAAAAGAAATCTTTGATATATATATATCGATCACCAATAATACTGACCTTCGGGAGCTTGACACTTGCGGCAACAATGGCAAAAGGAAGCGTAGTATCTTCCTCAGTTAATTCATTGATTTTTTTCTCCTTCTCTCATATTAGTTTTGTCTAGGGAAAAAGGAGGACGAAGACGTTAGAATTTTGTTCTCATCCCTACAGTTTTCCTCTCAATGTATGTAATTTTTCTAGTTTTTGTTGTGCTTTATTATTCAATATTAGAAGAAAAAAGATAATTTTGTGTGAAGCTGTTAATTGTTGGTTGCTATTGTTAAGCTGTTGAAAGAACAAAACGTATATATGAGTTGTGTCTATATAATGCTTTCCCTATTGCTTGTTATGTCCTCTTCACTTCTGTATTTTCTTTATCAAACTGCTTTGGTATGCCTTATTTAAGTTTGAGACTCTTTCAGAAACAATCTTTTTACCTCCACGAGATAGGGGTAAGGTTTGTGTATCCCCGTGCTTTACCTTTGGAATTACATTGGATATAATAACAAAAGGTTTGTGTATCCCCGTGCTTTACCTTTGGAATTACATTGGATATAATAACAAGAAGCTTTCTGCAAAATTTATACAATTTGGTTGGCTCTATGTTGATGTGCACTAAAGTCTTTTCCATCATATTTTCCTTATATCCTCATGTAATATAAAAAGGAAAATTACGCGAGATGACAAATATCTAGGGTATGTTGTGTAATATAGTTATAGTTTCAATTATTTTTAATTTGTATTGTTTCGTGAAATTTTGCTTTTTGGTTTTCTAATTGTATAAATTCAGAATTTTTATTATTCGGTCGTTGATTGTATAAATCCTGAATTTGTATAATTCGGTTCCTGTGTGTTCAAAGCATTGTCCGAGTGAGTGGGCAGCGCCTACCAAGCAAAGCTTTCTTGAAGAGGCAGGGTTGGTTTCTTTTCGGCGCCCGCCCTTTATTTATTTAGATGATTGTATAAATTCAAAATTTGTATATGCTTACCCTAGCTATTTGTATACGATTTATGAAAAGTTCATAATAAATTACCTCGTTTGTATATTGGTAAGAGAAATATATGTGCCAATATCTCTGTAATGCATATATAAAAAGTAAAAACAACATATAAAGGTTCTCGAAAAAACACTTATGATTACAATAATTGTGAATAATAAATACAATATAAAAAATTAATAAATTAGTTCCTATGTCCTATCTAATCCTACTCAAAATACATGTGAAAAAAAATTATACAACAAATTTCATATTTATTTTTTAAAAAAACAAAATACCTATTCTAAAAGAACTTTGGAGTGACGGTGCAATATTGTCTCAGTGTGATCCTAATTTATTTGTGTCAGGATAAACTGTCTATATTGTAAACCTTCAGATGCAACTCTTCTTCGAACCATGTGTAAAGAAGGGATATTTCGGGCACCAAACTATCCTATCTTCTACGAAAAAATGTCTTACCCTCAGCATCTTCATTTACGATACGAAGAACTTGTTTAGGAGGATCATTTCTCCAAATTTGAGGTTTTTTCAAATGATGTCCTAATTGTGCAAATTTATCTGCAGCTCGATTTCCTTCTCTAAAAACATGTGTTACTATACAACTTTTAATTTTAGGAATAAGTAAATTTATACAATTTATTTGTTTTTGCACTTCTACACATCTAACAACTCTTTTTTGTACAATAACTTCAACCAATGACTTAGAATCTCCTTCAAGCCACACTTCATCCCAACCATTCTCAAGTATTAACTCGAGACCTCTGGTTAAAGCTGCTAATTCAGCAATTGTACTATTGGATTTTTCGATTGATTCAGCATACCCTAATAAAAATTCGGCCTCGTGGTTCCTGAAAATACCTCCAATGCTTGATTTTCCTGTTTTGCATTTGCATGATCCATCAAAATTTAATTTTGTCCATCCTATTTTTGGTTTTTGCCATGATACTGGAATTAAATTTAAACTTTCTTTGTGCCAATTTCTTAGAAGTAATTGAAATGGCTTTTGATGAATCACCTTTTGATATCCCAATATTCTAGAAATATACAACATTTTTTAAATATTTGTTTTTTTGCCTACTTTTTTGAATAATCATTAGGAGGGAAGAAAATGTAAAAACTAAAAATAAAATAAATAAATTTTAATCTTGGATGAAAAAAATAGCTCCATGATAAAAAAATTATGTCATGATGAATCCTATGATTAATGAAGAAAATATTGCAAAATCAAAAGTGATCCTAGTTATGCTTACCCTTTATAGGAGGAAATGAAAATTGTAAAATAAAATCAAAAAGATTAATTTCAAATGAAAAATATAGTCCCATGAGCAAATATTACAGAATTAAAAGTGACCCTAGTTTTGTATACTTTTATATGAAGAAATGAAAACATAAAAAATAAAATCAATTTTTTTTAATCTCGGATAAAAATTATAGTTCTATGAGGAAAAACTCCTTTCATGATAAAACTTATGATCGATGAAGAAAATATTACGGAATCAAAAGTGACCTTAGTTTATAATCAGATGAATGAACCACCGGAGAAGCTTGTGTATGCATGAAAGTTGGTTTAGTTTCTCAAAAATTATGAATACAAAGAACATGAGGATGCAATATACATTAAGACATTTTAATTAAGCATGAAAAATAATAATGAGATCATCTCTTAAACAATAATGAAGATATAAATATGTATTTTTTGCATTGAGGAGTTTGAGTGCAATGAAAGGAAGGTAAATTATTCATTTTTGAGTTATGAAGGCAGGGCAAAGAATTGAACTTTTCTTGAAAGATTTATGAATAAATATTCTATAAATTAAGACCATTATATATATGCAATGGAAAATCAGTAATCATTTAGTGGACTTGTTTAAAACTTACTAGTTACCATTTACTTTTAACTGTCAAAAACAAATAGTTAATGATTCTTAAAAAAACATCAAGAATATTCATTTTTTGAGTTTATGGTGGTTAAATATATAACCCTAATAAATAGGAGATTTTACACTTTATCCATTCATTTTTGTTATAAGTTTTCAAGAGTAGTATTTTAAAAAGCCTAGATTTGTTTCGAAATTGACGTTTAAAGGACATCGCGATCATTGGTAGAGCTAGCTTGTGGGGAAAATGCGTTTATTGAATCCCCTTCAATGATAAATTATATGCGTAAACATATATACATAAATATCTTTGCTATATATATAAAATGTTGAATCCCCTTAGTATAGTTTAGTGATAAAATTGGTTTAAAAATCATGTAACTAAGATTATTGTGGAAATACCAAAATCTCTTACTTGGCGTATATATGTAATGTGTCAAGTAGGAATAAAGTTTAAGTTATATATATAGTCGGTATAAACTCGTAATTAATTCTCTCATGAGATTTTTACATTACATAGCAACCCAATAAATTTCATGACAAAAAAATAACCCTAATCCTTATATTTTCTTAACTTTTAACTAGTATGCAATATATAGTGAATATATAATCAACGCGTATGATGATTATACACTTATTATTATTTTTAAAAAAATGGGGATAGGAGAATGGGAAATGAGAGAGGGATTACAAGACGGGGAATCGATCCTCATTAATAAGGTGAAAGTTTAGATAGACAACCAATTGAACTATTAACATCTTCCTTATACACTTATTAAATATTTGTGATACATTGAATATATATATACCGATAACAATTACAAACTATGGGAGTAATTTTTTAATTCTTTTTAAAAATCAACTAGCTAAAAGTTGTTAAGATCCCAAAAACTTGTGACAAATTTGTATAAGATTGGGCTTTTATAGATCATTGTATAGCCCACTATATGAAAGAAAGGCCTTAGCTTGAACTCGATTATGTTAATCGTATTGAACAAAACTTTTTTCCAAAATATAAATTCGTATCATAATATTTCACAACTTATACCCTTAAAGAATTTATGTCCCGCTGGCCGCTAGACATAAATTTGATTGCTAAAGACAATATTAAAACTCAATTTATTTGAAAGGGCAAAAATTAATAAAAATCAACATTTAATATGGAAAAAGTTTTGGATAAAAATACCTCAACTACAACACGAACCAAATAGGTTCTGGACTCCCTCTCCACACACCTAACATCCCAAATCCATCCCTATCCAGAGGCGGATTCAGAATTTGAAGATTTTGGGTGCACCAATATTACCTTAGCTCAAATATGAGCTCTAAGATATACTTAAAATAAAAACAGTGAAATAAACATTCGAGCTGGATTTGAATCCAGATCTTGCGGGTGGATCCTCTAGCTTGTACCAGTAGCACAATGACACTCCTATGCTTTTCATGGTTGCACTGTTAATTATATCCTAAATTCTGTCAGTTTCTCAAGATAGATATACATGATATTTTTTCCAAAGTTAAGGAGTGCACGTGCACCCCCACCTAGAGGGATGGATCCGCCTCTGTCCCTAGCCCTTGACCATCTGAAAACCACCACTCTCACCTCATCCCGCCCATACACTATATTACTAAATTATGTATAAATACGTTTGTGATAATATTCTTTTGCTTAATTACCAAAAACTATAAAATAAATAAGAAACTCACCTATCTTCGGCAAAATATTTTTTAGAAATATATTTTTCATGGAAACATTTTCCACCTTACCAAACACACCTTTCCCCTTTAAAGTGGGAATATAATTGCATGAGTAAGCTTGTCGTCATGCACCCATCATTTGCAATATAATTAGTCAGTTTAAAAGAATGTTTAACCCCCCCACCCCCACCCCCATACTGCTTTCTCCGTTTTAAAATAGTTATAACATTTTGCTTTTCAAAATCAATTTGATCAATTTTCAAAATTAAATTTGATATTCTAAACGTAAAATTTAGATATACAAAAGTACTATAAATGGTTTAATTTTTCTCATACTAATATGATGAAAAAATATATTTTAAAATATTGGTCAAAGTTCATTCTCTTTGACTCTCAAAAAAAAAAAAATTATGACAAGTAAAAAGGAACAATATATTCCATGGTAATAATATATCATAAATTTTAAAAAAATTCCTCTCATTCTCAAATTATCCATCCATTCAAATACTATAGCGTAAATTAAAACAGAAAGAAGTATTTAAGAAGCAAACTTATCAATCCCCATGACTTGCCATTATATTAGACACCAAATAAAGCTGAATGTAAAATTAAAAAAAAGAAAGAAATAAAAGTGAGAAAAGTAAAAAAGATATCATGATGGTGCTATCTTCATAGGGTGAAAGCGTGAAGGCAAAGAAATTCACCAGTCTTGTCCTCTTATCCTTGACCACATACAAACTTGTGAGCACATTTTTTAAAAATAATTATCGAGTATTCAAAATTTATTAATCTGATTAATTTAAATTCATGTTACGTATTACTTTCTTTAATTGAAAGGAGATATAGTTTCCGCGAGGATTCAAATTCGAAATCTCTTATTAGGGGCGTATAAATATTGCAATATGTGTGTTCACATTTACTTGTTTAAACATTAGATAGTGCTCACCACATTGTATATTATAAGGAACTATACTTTAGCACAATATAATTGATCAAGTTAATTAATTAACTCTTAATTAAAACAAATTGTTTATTAATGTGAAAATTGTACTCAACAAGTAAACATGTGTTACTTGACAAAGTCATTTTGAACTTTAATTTCTACTTTCACAAGAATCAATAATTTTTTTTTAAAAAACAGTATCATTCTTTTATAGACAAGGAAAAGAAAAAAAGAAAAAAAAGAAAAAGGAACAAATATGATACAAAAAAGTATACATTAATCTTTTATAGACAACTTGCATGCAAAAAGAAGTAAGGTAGATCATCATGCGTATGAATGAATTGAAGCTACTACTAAACCTTTTAGGCTATTTCGATTCGCGTTCACGTGGTTAATTAAATACCCTTTATTAAAAAATTATATTGTATATATACATAAAGGTGGATCTAAATAGAATTAAGCGCTGTCATATGATCTGAGTTCGAGTTTAGATTGTATCATTTTCTTTTTTTAGCCGACAATCTATATATATGTAAAGTGGTGTCAAAATCATCAGTCTGCGAGAGCGAGGTTCATTCAGTTATGCTATTTAATTTTATATTTATACATTATAAGTACATCGATATCTATAGATATTTAACATTGCTTCGATTAACGTGTATCTATTTTTGATGGTGCCTCCATTATGAAACAAACTTTAGATCCATTCATGATTGTTGAGTTGAGCTCTACTAGATAGATCAACAGCCTCTTCATCATTATGTCTTATGATAAGTGACTGATCAATGGTCCTAGAAGGAATAGTAAGATATAATATATGTTGTAAGATTTTGTTGAATTAACCTAAGTCCAAAAATATTTTTATATTTTTGTGTGATATTGATCATGTTAGGTTAAATTAGTAAAAATAAAATAAAATTGAAAAGCTTTATACCATTAAAAATATTTTTACATTTTATATATGGTTTTCTAATCTTTACAATTACTAAAGTTCGAACATCGAATTATTTTATTTGGGTTTAGTTTGATTTTACATTTTTAAAAAATCGATAATATTTGATTTGATTTTAATTTTACTAAAAAAAATCTGAAAAAATAATCGAACCAAACCAAACCAACAAATTATATATACATATTTTTCTTATAATTATACATATATAACATATTATATTTTAAGAACAATTTTAAATATCTCTTGTATATTTTCATCAAAATTTGTTTATGTAAGCAAAAAAGTCTTCGAGGAGAGCAATTATCTTGTTGGTTTTATCCATATGGGTCCTCATGAAATTCTTGATGAGACTTTACTGCTTTTTCTTGTCTAGGTCAAAGGAGATAAAATTTAGAGCTTTATTCATAAGAAATTTAGGAATCAGAACTTTTGTAACCCTAGTCGTTTTAACTATTTTTTTTGAATGAATTATTGTTATTTTTTCCTTTTTGAATGAATCGTTTCTTTTGTTTTGTGTATGATTAATAGCTGAATCAAATCGATAACAACCAAATCGATAAGTGTATATTCTATTTGGTTTGATTTTAATAGTTTAAAAATCAACTAAATTAGATATAATTTTCTCATTTTTTTTAAAAATATTTTAAATACTCATCACTAAAATTAAATGTTTTGACCATCTACACACTTGTTTTTTTGGGTTTCTCGTATGAAGTCTGATATTCACATTGTAGTTCAATTAAGTCAAATTCATGCTACTTGCGTCGGGTTCATTCGAGGTAAATACTTTCTATCAAAGATTTTTTCATATTTAAAACTCATAATCGAAACCTCTAATTAAAGAACGAACAATCTCATATATCGCCTTCGATGGTGTGTGTATATATATATATAAAATTCATATGATTATAACAGGTCATTGGTGATATAAATGCAGATTTTGACATGAGAAGTTTCCTATATAGGACACGATAACATGTAGGGATCCTAAACTGTCTGCCTTTCTGTATACTATAATTCCCAAGTTCAAATATTAATTGTACTCACGTTTGTCACACAGATTAAAAAAAAACTATTCCATGTACCACCGAAGATTACGGTAAAGTGATAAATATTTTTTCATTTTTAAAGATCTCGAGTTTAACATTTGAGTATATATAAAATCAATTTCTATAGGAGCACTTTACCTTTAAAATAGAACTTTCTATTATAAATTTAAAATTAATCGTAAATCTTCGAAACTGATATCGAACACCAAACCAAATGAAAAATTAAAAAACTAATTATGACTTATCTATTTCAATAGGGCATATAGCTCCAAGAGAATAGGACTTTCTTCCATCTATGAATGACTCTCCCACTCTCCAAGAATCATGTGAATGGCCTTTAGTGTTTTTATTTTATTTTAAATTTTATTAGAAATGAAGATGTACCTAAAGATAATTTTGATGCAATATGTTGAGCATAATTTTTTATTTTTTTTTGTGTGTAAAAATTAATTAACATCAAAGGGTATACCCTTTAATTTGGGTTTAAGTATATTTAGAATAATCAAAGGGTAGCGATGACGTAATTGATAAATATATTGTCATAAATTTGGAAAGTTATGAGTTCAAGCTATAAAATAACATAATTTTATGGTTATGTTGTTTTTTGGACTTCGAGCATAGTGAAAACTTAATGTGTCAGCCATTAATGTTGAGTTGGTTTCTTTGTTATTAGCTATGTCCTACTTGGTCCCCATCCCCCTCTCTCGGCACGATGGAGGTTCCGTAGCATATCATGAGCACTTAAGGGATAGTTGAGCAACTTAAGCGAACCGTCTCAGCTTATTCTAATATAGGTAGAAAAGGAAGAAGGTTACGAAGGTGGCCTTATTGAATGAGATTCAAATGAAACCCAATTTATTTTGCCCTCTAGCTCCGTCCCGATTGTACCCTGAGCTATATTAGTTGTAAATAACTTCGTAGAGTAGGACAAACATGGCCTAAGGAATTCAAGATTTTGATAGAGTTAAAATTTTCATAAAGAGAATTTCAAATTTAAAAAAGTAAACACACTAAATAATCGAAACAACATCTCATATATATATAAATAAAAAATAATTTTAATAATGTAATTTTTCGTCGAATGGATCAGAGCCCGACTCCAGCTCAATTTCACGTGGATATAAATATGGAGGCCTCATAGCTCTGCTCTGCTCTGTTTTTTCATACTTTTAGAAACTTCAACTTTTTTTGTTCTTTCATAATTTCATTCATGAAGTTCGATCTCGAGAATCCATTAACGGCCTTCGATGGACAAGATGACAACGACGCCGTTTCAGCTCTCTTTGCCGCCGAGTTCGATCACACGCCGTCCTTCAAATCTACCGACGTTCACTCTTCCATTCGCAATCACTGCTTCACTCTCATTTCTCAAGTAAAAATACTGTTCATAATCCTTAACTAATTTGTGCTGATTCAATTTTGTTTAATTCACTATGTTCTTAGTTTTTTCTGTTTTTTTTGTTTGTTTTGCAGGCGCAGTTTTCGTATGATATTGATCGATTTACTGCATATCTAGCTGTCAATTACATCGATCGGTTCCTATCCAAGCAAATTGTTCTGGTAATTTATCTCTATCAGTCAATCGCATTAAACATAGGCAAATGAAGAATCTGAAACAATGTCTGCATATGTATATGCTGTAAAGAGAAACTAAAATGTGAATTTCACGATGAAATTAGTTGAAGATCTTATGGAAATTTTACTTATATGAAGAATCTGTAACAATGCCTGCATATTTATATGCTGTAAAGAGAAATATTAGATCAGGACTTCGCGCGATGAAATAGTTGAAGATCTTATGGAAATTTTAGTTATATGAAGAATCCGAAACAGTGTGAACTTCAAAAAAATGTGAATTCCGGTATGAAATTGTTGAAGATCTGATGGAAATTTTTGCTTATCTGCAGGAGAATAAGCCATGGATTGTACGGATTCTCGTAACTGCTGGCCTTTCACTTGCTGCGAAGATGAGGAACATCAACAACTTATCGATCTCTCATATCATAATTCCCAATAATTCATCGATGAATCAATCTGAACAGAGAGACGATGAAGGCTTAATTTTCGATTTGCAGTCAGTTCATCGAATGGAGAATTTGATTCTGACAACGCTCAATTGGCGGTTACGTTCCATCACGCCTTTTGCGTTTCTGCAAATTTTCAACTCGTTGTTTGAACTCAGTAATGACCAGTCACTGAGTCAATCTCTCGAAGATCGAGCTTCAGATATCACTTTCAGCTCTCATTACGGTACGTATTTGCGATAATCGTCACCAACTTAATTTGTCCATAAAATTTCATTCACATGCCCGCTGATTCATTAATTTGATGACTTAATTTGCCTATAAAATTTTGATCCATGTGATAATTGATGCGTGTTTCAATAAGTAATTGACGATAGTTCATGTAAAAAATAAACAAAATAATCAATTAATTCCTTTAGTTATTCGTATAGAGTGCATTTGATATCGTTTTAAAATATAAAATAAGAGACTATACATGCATCATGAAATATTAGTGTGAAAATCACAAAAGTCTGATACTATCTTATTTTTATTTAATAACGTTAATCTCGTGCTTAATTACGGCATTGTAAAATCTCTGTTTGATTTTTGAATTATAGCAGTAATAAATTATTTCTATCTTTAATTTTTTTTTGTTTAATAAAACGTTAATCTTGTGCTTAATTGCAGAAATTAAGCTTGTTGAGTACAAACCATCAATATTAGCGGCATCGGCGTTTCTGTGTGCAGCTCACGAGTTGATTCCCCAACAAGTTCCATTTTTCTTAGATGCAATTAACTCTAAATGCGGACACATTTATAAAGTAAGTTTGTCGGTATTTGTCTGAATACAATTTTATATTTTTTTTTAAAAATATCCGAAATTTAAGCCGTATACATTTTGAGATTATAAGTTACATATTTGACTGCTCGATGAAAGATATTTATAATTGCTAGCCAATAAATTATAAATGTACTATTATATATCTGATTTTTATTTTGATGGGCGATCATTTATCGTAGGAGGAAGTTTTGAATTGTTGGAGTGTAATGCGGGAAATTTCTGTCGATGAAGTTGTTAGTTCTAGCTCGTTGACACCAAACAGTGTGCTTGACCAAGAACGTACAAGTGAGAATGCAGATAGGAACAATAGCAAGAAGCGAAGATTGAACGATTTTCGGAATAATCAAACGTTCTATATCTCTCAGGTTCAAACACTACTAAAGAATTAGAGATGACGATTGGTGCATTGTGGATTTAACCATTGCGTCGCATAGTAAAATTGTCTGTTCTCAATCTCTACTCCATGTTGTTGGTGTTTACTAAAAAATGTGATGGGAACGTAGAATGGAACAATTGTGGAGAACAAAATTAGAGGAAAATTGTACTCCCTCCCTTTAAAGATTAGTGGTCATTTTGGTATATTTAATATATTTTTTTTGATTTAAGATCATGAGATTCAAAAGTTATTTTAAATATTTTTAAATTGTGTCAAATCAAAACAAGATACAAACAAACTGAAACGGAAAAACTAACTTCATCCTTTTGAATAGCTACGTCAAGAAAACATGAAACACACACAATACTTTTCTCTTAATAAATCAATTTGACACAAATCTAAATCGATTTGTTGCTACTAAATGGATGAGTGTTTAAATGGGAGAGAAGGCGGGGCCAAGAGAGATGAGACGTTGAAGACGAGCTGCTTTCACTTGGATTTTCGTCAATCTTGGTTCCAATAGATATGTAATTAAAATAATAATATTTTATCCGTTCACTTTTACTTGTTCATTTTTGATTTTATAAGTCCTTTCAAAATAATATTAAGTATATTGTCATAATGCCCATATAATATAAATTGATGTGAAGTCTTAGATATTAAAAGATAATTTCAAACCCAATAACATACAATAAAAAAAATGTGTCACTAGTTCGAATTCGATCATATATATTACTCTCATAATTTTATGGTATCATCACTATTTTATCCTTATTGAATATCACTTATCACCGATTTGCTAAACATAACAATTTTTTTCTTAATCTCTATCTCTTAAATTTCATGTATGATCAAAGATGTCATGTAATTACCATTAAATATCGTTTATTGAATGAGACTGTTTTTTTTTAATCAGATATTTTGAATTTAAATTTAGAATATATAATTTTTTTAGTAGAAAATATTTTCTCCCGAATAAGCTCCCCTTGATGCGAATCTAAATTAATAGAACTCTCAATTATCAAAAAATCAAATAGGAAATTAAAAAAAAAAAGCGAAAAATGTCACCTAAATCCACAGACAGAGAATATAAAGTTGTAACCTTTTAACACGATAGGCAGCCTCAAATTCCACATTTTCTTTCACACATTTCGTCGTACACTTTCCGGGCATGGCATCACCGAAGAAGCCACCAACAGAATCCGACCGACCACCGACAGCCATCATGCACCAACCGGCTTCCCCTCGCTTCCCGCCGGGAACACCTACATCCGGTGCTAATCGGAAGATCGCAATCGCTGTCGATCTCAGTGACGAAAGTGCTTACGCCGTGAAATGGGCAGTAGAGAACTACCTCCGTCCAGGTGACGCCGTCATTCTCCTCCACGTACGCCCTACATCCGTCCTCTACGGAGCTGATTGGGGCGCCATAGACGTCTCTATGGACACAACGGATGAGAAATCGAAGCAGAAACTGGAAGAAGATTTCGACAACTTTACAAGTACGAAATCTAATGACTTGGCTCAGCCGCTTGTTGATGCCAACATTCCGTTCAAGATTCGTATCGCGAAGGATCATGATATGAAGGAGAGGCTTTGTTTGGAAATTGAGAGGTTGGGGTTGAGTGCTGTGATCATGGGTAGTCGAGGGTTTGGGGCATCAAGGCGAAGCACGGAAGGAAGGCTTGGGAGTGTCAGTGATTATTGTGTGCGTCATTGTGTTTGCCCTGTTATTGTGGTGAGATATCCTGATGATAAAGATGGTGTTCCTGATGATGATGATAGTTTGGGTAATGATGGCTCAGCTAAAAAAGCAGCAAAGGCGAATGAGGTGCTTCATCAGGTGCCTGAGGAGGATTCCCTTTATCACGATGCATCGGATAAAGCCACAGGTATATCTTAATACTTACAAACTACAATGTGCATTTCATTTGCTCAGCTTAATAAAAGAAGAATTAGTTTGTGAGATGAGACTGTGAACTGTATTCAACAAATCAAAATGCGGCATTTAGTTAATATGATGCTGATTGAAACAAAGGTTGTGACTTCGTTATCTATTAAGGACTACGCTATGTGTAGTTTGTTTTGATCAGCTAAGCTAGTTGTAAGTAATGCTGTATGGATGTATTTTGATCGATTGCTGTAGGAAACTGGGATTTTATTTGCTATGGGTTGTGAATTCTGTTTTTTAAATGATGTGATCAAAGTGAAAGTGGGACTGCTTTGGACTATTTGTTCCTTGAGCCGAGGGTTTATCAGAAACATTCTCTCTATCTCGAAGGTAGGGGTAGTATTTTGGACGGCGAAAGGCGACAAGGGTCTGCCTCGCCTTGTGGCGAGGCGAGCGGCGAGGTGCTAATTAATACCAAAAACTTAAAATATTTAATTGCATATATAAATATCCAAAATCTCGATAGCAATAACATATATTAGCTAATACCATATTATTTAGTATAAAACTAAATTGAGTAGGAAAGAAATAAATATAGAAGGATTGAATTTATTTATTTTTTAAAAATGTAGGCAGATTGCAGTCAGTTAGCAGTAGCTTCAAAATAAAAAAAAAGAGAGTAAAAACAGTGTCTGTTTTTACTGGAAAAGAGAGTCGCGAAGTAGTGAGGGAGGAGAACTAGAGAAGAGAGTCGCAAGGTAGTGAGGGAGAAGAACTGGAGAAGAGAGGGTCGCGAAGGTGCAAGGAGAGTCGCGATGGAGAGAAGAAGTTCTAGGTTTGCAAAAACACTAAATAAACCCTAATATTGCCTTTTAATTATTAAATCAGATCTTTTTTTAAAAACAAATAAAAAGGCGACGCCTTGTTGCCTCGCCGTTTTGCCATTTGCCTTTTGGTCTCCTTTTGTCGCCTTTCTGAACTCGCCACGCCTCATCACCTTTGGCGAGAGGCGAGCGCATTTCATAACACTGGGTAGGGGTATGGTGTGCGTACACTCTAGTCTCTACCCTCCCAAAACCCCACTTTGTGGGACTAAACTTGGTATATGGTTTTTGTTGCTGCTGTAGGAAACTGGGAATGGACTGATGAATCTTTGATTAGTTGAGCGTCTGTTTCATTTTATGGAGATTCTTGTGGATTATACGTTCTGAGAGGGGTTTAAGGTTTCTCTGTTTTAGGATCGTCAATCTAGTTGCTTGGCGTTGTTGGAGTGAATGAAATGATTGAGATTGGGGTTACAAGCAATAATTACTACGCCTCTATCTCAAACAAGTTGGGGTAAGTGGTAATAGTGTAAAATCTTGGTAGATGTTAATCGAAACTTAGCTTTGGCCAAGTATTTGTGCTTTTAGATACACCTGTTTCTTATTTGATGATTTCTTCTCTTTCATTCGGCCTTTTCTGTTTTCCATTTATGTTCGCTGACCTTTGTGTTAGTTGAACATAGTTGTTCTCCTTCCCATTTCTCTTTCTGGTTAACTTATCAGTAAAAAGGAAAGTGCATCAGCTTCTATTTTCCATATATACCTTTTCCTGAAGGGGTATGCTGGTTATGTAAGCTACTACATTAAACGTATAGGTGATACACCATTAGGCAAACTTTGGATTTCTGGGGCAGATTCGATGATTGAATTTCTATTAGGATACAAAATAGGCACATTTGTCTATTTTCTAGATTCGTAGATGACATATATAATTAAAATGCTGTAAGGAAGAAAATGCTTGAATGGGTCCCCAAAAACGTGTAAAATACTAAATGATCTGCTTCACTCAAAAATGTGCCAAATTGTTTCACAACAACACTTCAAAAATTACATCATGCTTTGGGAGATTACTTGAGACCATGTGAAATGCCTTTGGGGGAACAAGTGTCGTGGTAATGGAAAATGCTCAACCATTAGCCATCGTTGAAGGAAGGAAGAAGATGTTTGAATGGGTCGTGGATCAATTTCTAAAGTTCTGAAAACTTTTAGGTGTTTCATTCGTGGGGAGGAAGACATGGCCCATGGGTATAGAACTGACCATTAACTTAAAACAAGAGTCAAGAATAGCAAATGATTTAGGGTAAGGAGGAACAGGAGATTGATAGAAACACTTGAAGGAAAGGTAACACTGTAGTGTACCATGTACAAGAGGAGGTATGCGAACAAAGAGAGGGTTAGGATGGAGAGGAAGAGGGGGGATGGAGGGGAAGGATATAGGATAATGAGGTAGCCTATAGGAATTTGTTCACCGAGGTCCCCAATGTTTTCAGATGGGGAAGGGGGTTGGAGGGAGAAAGGCGAACAAGACAGAAATTTATTTCAAGTGTGGGTGAGGGAGGGAGTCTAGGGAAATGGATGAGGAGAGTTCATTTCAAATGCAAGTCCAGGGGATTAGAGTTTGACTTTGTAGTGACGGTCTGAAGAAGACAAACAAGACTATTGAGTATATGCTTATCATGAATCCTACCGGGGATGGTTGGTGGTAGAAAAGAGGCAACGAAGAGAGAGCAAGAGAGAAGTGGTGGGTGGCTGGTGGATACAGTTGTAAAGAGGAACCACTGGGGAGGGTACTCTAAGCTGGCAAAAATAGGCTGGAGACTTTGTAGAGGGGAGTGAATAAAGAGAAACTCTCTCCCCTTCTTTATCTTAAGCTTGTTTTGTTTGTATTTCCATTTAGTTTCCAATTTCGCCCTTCTGAAAAGTTGACTGTTTCAAATGTTGCCTTCTCAAAAAAAAAAAACAAAAAGTTGACTGTTTCTTACTATTTGGCGATGATGACATGTTGGAGGTGGCCCCAGTGGTTTGGTCTTTGGACTTCCATGTTGGAGGTCTCAAGTTCGAAACCCCTTGCCAGCGAAAGCAAGGGGTTTGCCTTCTGGGTCGAGCTCGTCGCACCGGGCTTGCCTAGTGCGGGTTACCTCTGCTATGTGGTTTGCGAGCTATTGCATAGGAGTGGGGGTTTTACCCTGTGCGCACCCAATGAGTAGCGGCGCGGGTTTCCCTTGTCATCAAAAAATGACATTTTGGAAAGTCTTGGTTTGAGCCTGTGTTTGTGATGTGCCTGTGTGTTTGTTATTCAACTTGAAACTGTTATGGTTGAACAGTGAAGTTTGCATACCTGTAGGTTACTCTACCAAGGTTTTGAAATTTTAATCTCGTGCTGAACTTTTCATCTTGTTTATCTCCATTGACGATGTAGACTTTGAGGTGCTGAATTTGTTATTTCTCTTCATGCATCCTTTATATCTACTACAAGTGTGACCTACAGTTGCCAGCTGGTCTGAAATTCATTTAAGTTTAGTGTGATAATAGGATTCAAGGATAAAGGATTCACCACTAGAACTGGGTGTGATTTTTCAGCATACCACCATGACTCTCAGCATTTATATGGTATGGTGTACGTTGCAAAAGTGTAGCTTTTCATTGGCGACTGGTGAGTTAGATGCTGTGCTGTTAAGCTACGCTAAAATGACTCAATATTTTTAATTGTTTGTCGATTTGTGTAGAAAAATCTCATGTAAGTTATTCATACGAGAGGCATAGGTAAACACTTTGCGTGTCTACTGCAATTTTTTGTGCTGAAGTAGCTTTAACTAATTAAGAGTATGCATATACAATTATATGTAGTTCTAAGTAGAGGCCCAGGGACCTCTTTGAAAGTCGTCTTTTTTCATCTACACTACAAGACGGGCATGAAAGAAAACATAAGTGTGAGTATTGATTTCAAACTGACTGTCTTATTTCCAATCCTTCATACTTATGCTGAAAAGTTATTTGACAACATGAGACATGTCTAAAATCCATGGAAACAATTATTTCCTCTTTGAAGAACTTTTGACAGTACAAGATGGAAAATTGTCAAATATAATCTTCAAAAGAAAATGACTTCTCTTGTTTTTTCCTTTGTTGTGGCCAAGTTTTTGTTTCCTTTATTCTTTTCTAACACTATTAGCTACTCCATATCAGCAGAACTGGACATCCGTATACATCGAGTGGACCTATTGCAAGAAATAATATGTAATATATATTATGCATTGTTCTGGATGACATAACTGATCACCAAGCTGACTTTGCATGATGCAGATACGGAGAAGGCTTCTTGAATAATGAAGACGGATGTGCATGTTTCAATACTGACAAAAAAAGGGCCTTAAATGGTGTTGACCGCGCCAGTGAGAAATGAATTTGGTGGTTCTCTGTGCCTTCTTTCCGCTAATTGTCCTCTGATGTGCTTCAAGTTCATGAAGTCTGGAACAATTGATATTGTTCATGAGCTACTCCTTTATTCTCTCCTTTTTCATTTTCCTTTTCTCTTTTGGAGGCGCGGGGCGTTGTTTTAGTTTTTTGAATTGCCTGCCTGTTTTCTATGTGCAATAACCACTTTTCTGGAGCTGTTATACAAGTTCACGGTTCTTGGTTGATTGCATTGATATGGAACAATGCATTTTGTCTTACTTTTGGTGGCTGTTCTCTTTTCCCTTTTGTTTGCTTCATTCTCCTTGATATGATGAATTTGTAGGAGGCCTCGCTCCTGTCCTACGTGACGTTTGAGTTTGCTATTTACTTAGCTATGTTGCTCGGTCCCTCCAAAAGTGTTGCTTGCACCCCTGTCCAGATCCAAAAACATAGATTGATACTTTCAAATTTGAGAGTATCAATCAAACTAACTTAATTAGGAAGGTAAATGCTCTTAAAGAAAAAGGTAACAACTTACAGCATCAACAAGAAGGTACAAATATCGCTTATCGATCTTCAGAAAATAACGTTTGTAATGGCCCATAAAATCGATTCGAAATTCATTTACCTTTTTCTTAAGTTGACACACTAAAAGGTGGAATACTTTGTTCAAACCTAAAAAAATTACTAGGATCCACTTTACTTTTCACCTTTGCTAACCTCTCAAAATTACCATCAAAATATTTTTCACCCCAAACTCTAGAATTTGAATATCTATATTCACCATCATTTTCCCCAAAATCAAGATCCCTATAATTGAGATAACCACTTCTTGGGAAATGTGACACAAATGGCTTCATTTTCTCATAAAGTTCCCTTAGCCATTTAATCTTCTTGTTAGATATATTTTCACTATTATCATACCAATTCACCATGTATTGAATGTTGAACAAATTTCCCTTTCTATGAGGAAATGGAATTTCGAATTTTGAAATTTCATCCATTCTTCCACCTAATGGATCAAATATCATCATAGGCCTTTCTTCATCGCGAAACATAATTTTAATCATCCCCCACACCTCGTTTGGCAATGGACTCTTCACAAAATCGGACGTTGCCTTATAGTAATTCATTCTTTTTGGCATGGTCTTGTTCAACATAAATTCAATCGAATCGTTTGTCCTCTTGGATGCAAAATACAACATTGTACGAATTCAGGGGACTTCAAAGCACTCTTTCTTTATACAGGGCAATCCTATCGCGCAATTCACGACTGGATCTTGAAAATAATCCTTTGTAACTAACCCGAATTCGGGGAAAGTTTGGTTCAACATTGGGAGTAACTCACTCACTCTACCTAGAAACAACCCTTGAAATGACACTTGTACTGTTTTTTTACTTCCAATTCCCATATTTTGAATCAAAACTCTCATGAACAAATCCCGAGACAATTTATGTGATATATTTTGCCATTTCTGGAGTAAATTTATAGTCTCTCCATGTAATTTTCTACGCACTGTGAAAACAGTAAGCTTTGATGGTACACGTACTAGTTTAACTTTCCAAGCTAAAATGACACAAAAACTTGATCCTCCACCTCCTCTTATAGCCCAAAATAAGTCTTCTCCCATCGATTCTCTATCAAGAATTTCTCCATTTACGTTCATTACACGTGCATCGAGGACATTATCAGCCGCTAGGCCGAATTTCCTCATCAAAGTACCAATTCCACCACCACTTATTATCCCACCACTCCCAACACTAGGGTACAATCCACCTGGAAATGCAAGATTTTCGCCTTTTTTCGCGATTTCATAATAAAGTTGCCCCATTGTCACTCCTGTTTGAATCCAGGCCGTTTCGTCATTTTTGTCAATATAAATGTCATCTAACTTGAATAAATCCACGATAACGAATCGTTCCCCTTTTTCAGAGCGAAAAGATAAGCCTTCATAGTCATGACCACCACTTTTCACTCTAATTTGTATGACAAATATTTTGCTACAAAATATAATAGCCCCGATATCGAATTCGTTTATCGGGGCTATTATAAAAATTGGATGTGAAGATGAAGAATTTAGCCACCTTGGATTTTTCTGACCATATTCTAAAAGAAATGAATATGTTGGTGATTTTGGAAAATGTATATGTTTTTCGATATTTTTGTCTGAAGTATGACTATAAATGCAATTAAGAAACTCTTGTTGAGCATTAGTTTCGATAAAATTCAAGAATGAAACTAACAAAAATGGAAGAAATTAAAAATATCTTTCCATTTTTCGAGACGAGTTAAAGCTACTAAACAATAAGTTGTTGTTGGAGAACTCGGTATAAACAAGAAGAAGAAAAAAAAGAAGAAATTTGAAATTCTTTTTCTTGTTTTATTTAGGTGGAGTAATCTGAACTCTCGATAGAGAATGAAAGAAGCTATAGCCAAATGACTTCTTTTATGGTGACCAAACTCTAGTGAGATGAATGACTATTAATTAATTAATTAAATCTCAAATATCACTTGTTAACATCTCGAAGTTGACTAGATTAATTATCAGTTATTCTCTTTTCCTATATGAGTTATTACTATCTACTCAATTAGGTGTGTTTTAATATATAAATAGTAACAGACAAACTATTCACGGAAAAATTGATAGTTAAGATGTAATAGTTGCAAAAAAAGTGATAGTTTGAGATATTATTTTTTAAAATTATTATTTCTAAAAACAATCTAGCAAACGTTACGGTCAGACATAAAAATCTGGTCATCAGCATGGAATTTTTGAATTTGAAAAGTGAAGTACTATTTTTGTCAGTATTATTGGGAAAAAGAAAGATGCTTGTTTAGTCAATTTTTTTTTTTTTTAGGATGAGGATAATAATATTTATTGATGGAAAATGGACAAATATACTCTGAATTATCGTAAATGGTATGCAGATATTCTCTGTCATACTTTTGGAACATTGATGCTCCTGCCGTAAAAAACCAGAGCATATATACCCTTTATACTAATGGACATACACGTGTCATAATCTTATCAACCGATCGACATTTATTAAATATTGGATCGACGGATAAGATCGCCCAACGTGTCCCTATTTAGTCTTCCGTTAGAGTAAATGACATATATGCTCTAGTTTTTGAATGACAGAGGACGGAGGATATTTACGTACATTTAATTTGTCCTCTTTCCCTTTATTGATTATTGAGCTGGCAAGGACCATTTGGATTTTGGCTGTAAGCCAAAAAAAAAAAAAAAGACTTTTATTTATTGTATGTATTAGACTATTAGCTCTCTATATATGGAATATAGCACGTAAAATTTTTTTTTTTGGTGATTCTTCTTTGCCCATGTTAGCTTTAATTTAAGTGGTTGATATTCAAATGCAAAGTCAGAATTTTTATTAGAAATATTATAATTTAACAAGATTAATAATAACATATTTAATAAAATCTTACTAAGCGGGGTTTGAGGAGAGTAGAGTGTGCGTAGACCTATACCACTACCTTGTGGAGGTAGAGAGATTTTTTCTGAAAGACTCTCGTCTCAAGTGCACCAAATCCAAGTAAAAGAAGAAAATAGTGACGAAAGCATAACAATTAATAAGAAAAATAATGTGAAGTCTACAAGAAAGAAACAATTGAACTCAAAGACTTTCTTGAACTCTACTCTTAACTCTTTCTTGAATTTGAATTATGAATTCAAGAGTTATGGTTCATGATATGAAGGATCTAAATAACAATTCGATAATTAGGAATAGAACTTTTAAAAGAAACATGAACTCAAGAACTCAAAATCAACTTATCTCAAGA